>CAJVPT010006472.1:0-11000 GCA_910592055.1 Acaulospora colombiana
AAATAGTTTATAAAATTTTTTTGTAAATAAGAGTATATGTAATGCATATAATCAATAAAATGGGCGACGTTGTGTGTAAAAAAAAAAAAAAAAAAAAAAAAAAAAAAAAAAAAAAAAATTTATATTTTTTTATTTTTCCTTTCTTCTTTTGTAATCTCTCAAAATTAGTAATGATAATCTGTTAGCAATTATAATGGATTAGAAAAATATTTATTCAAAATTTATTATAAAATAAAATATTGTTCTAAGGTTATACTTAAAGATTGAAACTTGTTTAGCCATAATACAATTGTTTTAATGATTAATAAATATACAGTGCTAACTTGATTGCAAGTTTAAAAAAAAATAATTTAAACAAGTTAAAAAAAAAATAATCTAAACAAGTTAAAAAAAAATTCAAATTAAATATTTTATTTAAAATAATTAATAAAATTTCTGAAAAAAAATATATTTTTTTTGAGCATGCTCAAGCCTACTTTATTTGATTTTTCCTGTATTACAGATACTTGAATTTACAAAGCTATTTTGTTTACTACTTTTCTCTATGTCTATATACAAGATTTTACAAAAAAGTCAATTGTACCTTTGTATTTTTGTGGCTTATTGCTCCCTTGCCAGGAGAGCTAACATGTCTAGGCTCTATTAGTATGCTTTGTTGAAAATAGTAAAGATATTATATGTATCTTTGATGATTGTAGTTAGAAGATCAGCTAATATCTCTTGGTTAGTGTCATTTAACCTTTGGTTTCTATTGGTATTCTTTTCTTTCTTATTTGTGTAGTTATACTTCTTCTGTCAGTTGATGTCTTGCGCTGCCTCTCAGGTATAGAAGTGAAGACTTCTGTTACTCCATATACTGTATGTAATAAACTGAATACTATTTATAATGCCTCTTATGGTTGAGGTTAGTTTGTCTGTTTTTGTGTATTGTGAGATAGGTGAGATTAGACTCTTGGTAATTTCTTTTTTAATAACTATGATCTAGCTATTTGACTTGTTGAGAATGCTTGTAATTTCATGAATTATGTTGTGACTGAATTTGTTCTTTTTTCTGACAGCTATCTCTCTATAAATGGTATTAGCCATTAGCTATTTTATTTCAAGTTAGTAAGTTGAGCATATAAATTAATATAGGTTATTTTCATTAATAATGTACTAGAAGCATTTAGAAGTCTTGTAGATGATGAGGTATCGGTGATGCAGCTTTTTTATAGTAGAGAGTTTTTGGTTTCAAAGTTTGACTGTGAAGATTTGAATCTCATGGTCTGTGATGTTTATATAGTCACTAAAGATCTTGGAAAGGTGTAACTACTTGAAAGTGATTTTTCAATTGATTTCGTTTTTGAACTGTGTGTACATTTGTTTATTTCTGGTAAGCTTTATCCACTTATATATGTGTTTGGCTTGACTAATTGCTTTAATTGTCTTTTGAATGTTTTGAGTGATTTCGTGTTCCTTGAAGTGAAAACTGATGAGATCTGGATCTGTATTGCAGACTATAATAGTGCCTTCTAGTGTTGGTTGTAATGATTTGCTGGCTTCTTTTGCCAATTGGTTGGTCTCAATTAGTAAAGGGTCCTTGTTTTCTTTCTTACAATATATTTATTCAATTGAGATAGAGTTGTCGCATATTGGTCATACCTGATTGGATAAAATTCTTGCTTCTTTTGCCTTTTTGATTTGTTTGTTTTGCACTAGTTCATAGTTTGTAATGAAATTAGTTGAGTAAATATATAGAGATATGTGTGTTTTTTTGTTGCAAAGTTCCATAGCAATTGTTATTGCGATTATTTCACATCTGTTTGCTAACAAGTAGCCATTAATAGTTATTCCTATTTTGATAACTTTATCTGTCTGTGTTTTAAAGACTATGTCAGCTCCTCCCTGGGTCATGTCTTGATTAATTTTATGGGTGCTGTCTGTGTATATCATAATGTGATGGTGTTGGCTGTGTTGATGTGTGATATTTCTAAGTTTCTGTGCAATGTTGTTTGAGAAGTTGATGAGCTTATGTAATTGGGCTAGAGGGTCAGGTGCCTCTGTTATTTCAATACATTCGAGAACACTGTTGGGCTTATTGTACCATCTTTGAATACTGAATGGTGATACTTGTAGTCACTATTTGGCTTTGCTTCCTTGGGAGATTGTGGACTTTGTCATTTTGATAACTGGTACTCTTGCTATATTCTTTATACTTGTTTTTGAAAAAGATATCAATTGAATATTTTTATAAATAAATATATTATTTAAAGATTTGTGAATTAATAGCATATTATTTCTAAGTTATCAAGTATTGTTTTTAAGTTTAATATCACTATAAGGCATACTACTTAAAAGCTTAGGTAATACAAAAATTCTATTTATTTTATAATGACAATCTAGTTACCTTTGATTAAGATTCTATTTGATTATAGAGAATTCAAAAATTACAAGATGATTTGATTAGCTTTAATATTTAAACCAACTTATTAAAAAATAGATTCTACAAGGTTTTAACAAATAAGTTAAAAATCTGTATGCTGAAAAAAGAAGGAACTGAAGATGTTTAAGCATATTAATTAGAATAAGAGTTATTATCAAATCAATATTCATTCAAGATTCCACTTAGTTATTTTATAGATAGGTTATAATAAGTTATGGTCTGGTGAAAAAAAATTATACTTAAAACTCTATGTGAGTATTTGATAGGTATACTGAAATAGATAATATAAAAAGAATATTCTGTAATATAAAATATAAAAAGAGATCTTTAATTAGGAAACTAAATATGGTGCAATTATTTGGCAAAATGATTTAAACATGGTAAATAGAAATAGATGAGTGCTTACGTGCTTTTCATAATTGCAGAAGATGGAATAGATTAAGGAAAAATCGCCCGTCTTATTACTCATGTGAAGAATTTTTTATGAAATATACTCAATTACACGAAGAATTAAAGCTATATTACATATAGAGAGAGATCTGATCAAATATCAACTAAAAAAAAAAAATTTTTTTTTTTATTATAACACAAAAATAAAATAAGCAGGATCATAAATTTTTGACCTCACTTTTTTGAGGCGACTGTACAATATGTATTACAAATTTTTATCAAAAACTTATCAACAAACCATTCTTTGCAACGCGAAGGAAATTTTATATACTAGTGATTACATTTTATACATTTACATGACTCTGATAACATAATGATATAATGGATGCTATTGTTTGTTTTGGTTTCCTTTTTTTTAACGAAAAAGTTTAAAAATATATATTTTAAATTCTCTCTAAATTCTTATTTTAAGTTCTAAGGTAGAATTTATATAATGCACAAAGTTATAGATATTATTAATAACTATAATACTGTATAAAATTATAATTATTCGAGAATCAGAATCAATAAATTCGCTTTCCCAAATAAGAGTTTTTGTTTTTGTTTTAAATGTTCAAATGTTTACGAATGTCTTCACGCGTTATAGAGCATACTGCATAACGAGAACTTTTTCTCCAATCATCCAACAAAATCAAACATGCCATAATGATTCCGTTGGATTCGTGATTTTTCAACGTTAACATGTCAGATTATTTGTTTTGGTCTTACGCAGTAAACGAACTAGAAACTTGTTATCTGATAGATGTACAGTATACTGTATAGTTGCGATAGCGGTGATTAAAATTTATGACAAATTTGGGCATGTGAACACACCGTAGTCGATTTTTTCCCCTAAATTAGCGACTGTCAAAAGAAAATCGCATTACGTATTAATACCAGGAACGTGGAAGAACAAATTGAAAACCAACATGCAGTTGATTCCTGCTTTTGTACCTGACTTGCTAAACGGCGAATTACCTTAGAGAGTCAGTAGCCAAGCCGGCACGACACATCTAAATTCCGTTGCACTAGTTTCATCTTAATCGTATTCAACCCCTTTTCTTTCAAAATGGTATGTACTGTATATGTTGATATTCATGGAAAGTTGGATAGACTGATGGGCAGGCATACTTCATACTTCGCTCATGTATATAAATAATAAAAACCTTCTTTTGACATTAAACCTCGCGAGTTTTAAACAGCACATAATTTATTTGAATATTAAGATATTGTAAACAAATATTTATCCAATTGCCACTTTACATGATCACTATCGTATATCGATTAGGGTATTCGCTGATTCTCGTGTTCACTGCGTATTACGAATTGTACTCCGTACATGAGAGTGTCATTTATGGTAAATTGAGTTAAAAGAAGCGTAGGCTTAGTTAGATACACACTCTCCATCATTTGTCCTACTGTCTAATGACCAAGAGGGTAATACTGTTACGTGTATATGAAACGAGGCGTACTTGTACATGGTCACATTTGGAAATCCCCGAAATAGTAATAATCCAGTTATTGGAACGGAATGTTATATCAATACATTGTTAATTCGATCTTGTGTTTACATTGTAAACGTCGAAATTATGCCTTGATGTGATGTTGAAATAAGTAACTTGACTGCGCATACATGTTCCGTTGCAATCTTAAATGCACAACGTGTTACATCTACAAGTCACAAGTTCACAGGCACGGCAAGAAGCCTCTTCGGAAAACATCATAATTAAAGATAAATTTAAAGTACGTAGTTAACCATTGCATTAATACATTAATTGATCATTTAAAGGCATCAGAAATCTTTTATCTATTTCTCTTTTAATTTCAACACCAATCAATGATCCTTGGCATGTTAGACCAATGGCAAATAAATAGAGTAATTTTCTTTTACGATGCCTAAGTATAGAAATGATAGTATCTTCTAATAAAATAGACGTATATAAATATCGTGTCTATAATACTTGATCCTTCTTTTTAAAAAAATTTTTACTCTCTAATTTCCCTAAAAATTCAGAATGCCCGATAAACAATATGTCTTCAATGTTAAAACCCAAGATAATTACGCGCTATTCGATGAGCAAAGTAAAAAACGACAAAAAAGTAAGTGGCCCCTTTGATCAACAACCTCTATCGACTTATCAGTTCTCATATTATTTAATTTCTTGTAATCAGGAGAGAGTAAGGAAAAAAAACATAAATCAGCCAACGATTGGGTTGAACCTTTGATAAATTCCATTAATGAAGACCATCCTCATGAAGCCCAGACTATACCATTTTCTTCCTTATCTTCAAATAATACACAATCCCCTCTCTTTCAAGCTCCGCGTCAACGTAATGAATTATGGGTGGATTCCATTAACGAAGATCATTCTCTTGCGGTCCAAGCTGAATTATGTATGTCGCCTCCTCCTTTGCCTTCAAATAACGTACAACGCGCCTTCTCTCGGTTTTCACATCAACCGATCAATGACGCAGGTCAATTACGGGTAAACTCCGCTTATGAAAAATATTCTTATGGAGTCCAAGCTAAGTCAGATACTAATGACGCAAGTCAACCACGGACGAATTCCATTAACGAAGATCATTCTCGTGCGGTCCAGCTATGGTCAGATTCCATCAGTGAAGATCTTTCTCATGAAGTCCGAGCTGAATTATGTATGCCGCCTTCTCCCATACCTCAAAACGACACACAGTACTCTTCCTCTCAAGTTACTCAAGTTTCACGTCAACCTAGTAACGACTCAAGTCAATCTCGACATTCCGTAAATGAAAATTATTATCATGGGATTCAATTCGAATTATGTGCATCCCCCACTCCCTTACCTTTGAACGACGTACAGTCCTCTTGTTCTCAGGTTTCACATCAACTTATGAATGACGAAAGTCAATCCTGGCATTCCGTCAATAACAATAATTCTCTTGGGGTCCAAGATCAATCACGTATGTTACCGCCTTCCTTACCTTCACGTAGCACGCAATCTTTGCATTCCATTGATGAAAATAATTCTCATGAAATCCAAGCCCAATTATGTGTGTCACCTCCTCCATTATCTTCATATGACACTCGATTTTCTTCCTATCAAGATCTACATCAGATTATTAGTGATGGAAGCCATTCTCATGGAACTTATGTTAAATCAGATGTGTTGTCTCCACATTTATCTTCTAACAATATACAATCCTCTTCCCATGATCCATATCAACTTATTAATGACACAAATCAACATTGGATAGGCTCTATTAATGAAAATCATTCTCATGGGATTCAAACTGAATTATACATGTTACCCCTTCCCTTACTTCCAAACAACCAATTCCCTTTCTCTCAGACTTCACATCAGCCTACTAACGGCATAGGTTCAATTCATTTCCTATTCTACATCTAGTTCAATACTCTTTTCATGTGCAATGTTCAGATAAACTTACCGTAGTTTTATTTTAAAGAATTTCCTTTCACCGTAAATTTCAAAATCAAAAGGGATTTATCCTTTTATTTCTAAAATGTTAAAATACTGTATATACAGTATGTATTTATTAAAAAAATTAAAAAAATTAAAATGGAAACTACCGCAAAAATACGAAAACCTTTTTCTTTCATATCATGTTTTATTTTATTTATTTATTTTATTTTTGGTATTCTATTTATATTCTATTTGGTCGTTTGAATAACTCTGATTTTTCCAAACCAATAAAATTTTATCGATTGTTATCACGAAAAATTATATAATCCATTATCATTTTATATATTGTTGCTTGTATTATGGTCCTGACAAAAGTTATCCGATTACATGAAGATCGCTACACAAAGGACCTAAAAATTGCGAACGTACCGATTTTGAGCATGGCAAAATTATTGGCCTGTGAAAAGGTGATCACTGTGAGCACAATATTAAGGATGTTCTTAATTATCCAATTCTTAATATTATTAAATGATCTAAGATAAATAAACAAACAATTGTTATTTCTAGGATTGACAGAAAGGGGTATTAGACATCCTGTAAAAATTGTAAAAAAAGATTGACAATAATATTTGAATAAAATAACAAAAAATTCAATCAATTATTAACAATTTCAATAAGTTCTTATACCATTTAATATATTTTATATAATAAAGAATTTTATGATCAAGCTGAAAAAATAAAATCTTTAATATTTAAAAAGAATAAAAAAAAAATAACAATGATATTTTATTAGAAAAATTAAATTTAAGTAAAATATAGTAATCAAAAATAACAATCTTATTTTTTATTGTTTCAAATTAACTTTTATTATTGAATTTGATAATATTTATATAAAAAAAATATAATATAAGTTAAAAAATTAAAATATAATAAATTACATGTTCTAAATATAACAAAATTTTTTAAAAAAATTTTATTTATATTAAATTAAAGTATAATTTCAAAATATATTTATTAAAATTAATTTATCAAGTAAAATAATTAAATAATGATTAAAGATAATTTAATAATAAATATTTTTAATATTGATTAAAATCATACTATTTATTTTTTTTTTTTTACTAATTTCTTAATTATATGCAAAAATAATTTTCAATGAAAATAAAAAGTTTTTATTTTAACAAACTATTTTTTTCCTTTAAATACTTTATAAAACATTATAAAATATATTTATATCCTTCTTTTTATCTTTTTATCTACTTTTTTTGAGTATTTTTATTAATAATAATGAAAAAATAAATATTTTTTTATTTTAACTCTCAATAATAAAAAAGTTCTTTAAGAAAAAAATATATATCTATAAACTTTTATCTAAGTTTTTTAATTGAAGCAAAAAATTTTACAAGGTTTTAATATAGTTATAAGTTCTATCTTTTAAAAAATTCAAAAGAACTTAAATAGTATTTTAAAATATATGGTTGCTTCCGAAAGTTTGAGTCCACTTACTATGTCTTTATTATAAATTTCAACCTTGACAATTTTTAAATCATTAACTATACAGTCAAAAATTATAAAATTTATATATATTATGTCTTAATACTTATTCTATTTCTTATATTTTTTTAAAAAAATTTTTATTAATATATTTTAAAGTTTTATTATTGTTAAATATTTATTAATTATCATATAATTTATAATAATAGCCAATCAAAATCCTTCAAAAGTAAAAATTTGATAAAGAAAAAAAATTTTACCAATAATAAAACTTTAAAAATTATATATCAAAAAATTTTTTAAAAAATATAATAAATAAAACTAGTATTAAAATATAATATATATAAATCACCTGTGGGTCAATAGTGCAGTGGTAGCGTTTCCAGGTCTCCATACACTGCTTCCAAGTTCAATACCACTGCGAGGCAGTACCACCTAAGCCTAGGTGTTACAGGAAGATTACATCTATCCCATGATGATGATTACTACCACCTCTGGTTAAGATCCCGTCCAATCACGGGATAATCAAAAGATTACAAGACGCTACAGCCGGTTTTAGTGCTGAAGTCACCTTATCACAAGACAGGTTTTAACAAGCTCCTATAGATAAGCTGAAGATCTGCTCGCCATAAAAATTGGGAACTAGCAGAGTTTAGGCACGTTAGTTAGAAGAGGGTCTCTACCAAGAGAATAGATATCCGTCCAAGACTCTACGTGATCACCCTATAGGTAGGCTATAATAGGTCATATAAAAAGAGTCATCAGTAGAATGAGACAACATCTAAGACTCCACATGGATATTTCGTAGGCATACTGTAATAAGTACTGTAAAAAGAATACCTGGCAGGACAAGATATAAAAGGGGTCCTATACTACAATCCCGAGCTAGGGAAAGGGTAGCATAGACATATGTAGTTGGATAGTTGGGCTTCTTCCGGCAACAAGTCATATTGATAGGCTAATAATTTAAAAGTGGGTTCGCAATAAAGATACTATTAATAGACATTATATCTTTGTACATACTTCCTGAGATGTATATAACCAAGTATGAGTTATATATAGCTAGAATTCCCTGTACAAATGCATATATTATACAACTGAGCTTTGTTACCCCTTAAAATATATATATATATATATATATATATATATATATATAAATTTTATAATTTTTAATTATATAATTAAGGACCTACAGGTTTATAGTGCAGTGGTTAGCACTCCATAGGTTAGATCACAAGAACCACGATTAAATCCTCCAGGGGGCAACCTCTGATAAGCAGGTAACGATCTGTATCTATTGGCATAACTGATATTTTCATATATAGCTTGTCTCAATAGCTGACTGAAGTTTCTGAGTGATACAAACCGGTCTATATATGGATTGTGATAAGGCTGAATATCCAAAATTGGATAGGATTATCCTTTAACACAGCTGCATTACTCAATAAGAGTAATAAGAAGAATAGACATTGAACCGGTAGTATACTGCTGAAGGAAAAATAGTAAATCAAACGAAGAAAAACCTGGTTTCCTGCCTTAGTATTGAAGCATCCGTTCAAGAATTCAAGTATATGGCTGTGTCAAATTTCACAGACTTGACTATTGGGAGGTCTTGGTGGGAGAAGAAATCCATGGACCACTCCGAAGAACTTAAAATACTGAGAAGTTCAGGATAAAGAAAATTCGACGGCCTGATAATCAGAATACGCTTACTGTAAATAAAATTGTTCTACGAAAAATTAAGAAGGAATCGTATATTTTTCTGAATAGATAGTAGTTGTATATAGAGATAGAATAGTTATAGCTACTCATATAAATAGGTTTACTTTAAAAAATGTATAACTACTTGTTGACTATATATGCAATTAAGGCTTTGTACAGTTCGTGGAGATCTTGTATAGCATATAATAAGTTAATAAAAGATGTGGTTTAATCAGAATAAAACATATCCTTAATTGGAAAAACCTTGATCACAACCTCACAACAACTGACAGCACCTCCACACTAAATAATATTGCATGGGAGGTCTTACTCATCAACAGGCCATACTCCAAACTTATAACAGGACCCACCAACCAAGAGAATCACAACAATAGATCCTTCAGATACAGACTTTGGAATCTTGAACTACCTACTAAGGACAAACTATACAGAAGAGTGGCAAACACCTATACGGACAATCAATGTCTCAACTGCCAACAAACAGAAACCAACATACATTGCATGATATGCAGTGGGAATGGAGCAGACATCTACAAAGAATTACAACAAATAATAAAAGAAGAAGTCAGTAGTAGATCAAACATACCCACACAACACACCCTCAATAAAGAACTTAACAAACAAGCAAAACTTTGGACAAATAAAGTTAAGGATTACATAGCAAGAGACACCCTTACAATGGACTTAATAAAGAGTATAAAAAAATACACACCAGCAGAACATCACAAGGAAATCATCAAAAGTATTATCAATAGACTTCTTGATATACAACAAGGAAAATGGAACCATGGATGTGATAACTTTATATAATAAGAAAAGGAACACAATATTATCACAAAAGACAAAAGACAAAAGGTAATAGCAACCCATAACCATGAAAAAGAATACACACAAATCCTGCATCCCAGGAATCAATGCAATAATGATACATGCTAGCCATCACTGGATTAACTGAAACACAATTTATTCATTTAAAACAAAATTTTTATGAGACAGGTAGAGCCTTGGCAAATTAGTTAAGTATATATCAGTACTTGGCAATAAGCTGTATGGTAGGAAGATTTCCTTAGTGAGTTTACTTAGATAGATAGAGTAATAAATTTGTATAAAATAAATTTGTACATATTCATCATAAAAATATCAAATAAATAAGGTGTAAGCCACCTATTCAAAAAAAAAAGTTATATAATTAAGGATGATCCAGTAATATAGTAAAAAAAAACTCTTTCCGCAAATCCCTTAGATCCTTGAAAATTTCCTTTTTAGGCAATACACTCAAGGAAAGAGATAACATACACAACTTAAGACATATACTTTCACAACATCAACATATAAGAGACATCTTAGCCCAAAACAACACTTTGTGCATAGTTTTAGTCTGGTGATCATTGAGAAAACACAACATATATCAACAATCTTGGTCTTTTTCTCTTTCCCAAAAAAAAGGTAATAAGCCAATATAAACTGATTCACAGTCAGAAAAGGGGAGCCAATATCAACTTCACAGAGCTTGCAGCCAGGCCAGTGTAGGT
>CAJVPT010006473.1:0-10999 GCA_910592055.1 Acaulospora colombiana
GGAGAAAAATATCATAAAAAATATCACAAAATTTTAAAGAAACATGTAAAGGTATTAAAGAAATATAAAAAAAAAAACCAAAGGGTTTTTTTTAATTACCTTAAATAGCTACATTTAAACTGTCAATTTTTATTTAACCTGGCTAGGTTTTAAAACTTGAAATCCGATCGGATACAAAATTTAGAATCCGATCGAATCAGATTTCAAAATTTGAAATCTGTATTCAATTCGTATACAAATGGATTAAAAAATTTAAAATCTGATCTGATTCCTTCAGATCAAATCCATGGATCATTCGGATTTGGATAAAAATTGAGATCCCTAGCCTTGGTTAACAAATTACAAATTACATTCAAAGTTGAAAAGGAAGAATAACTTTGATTATCAAGGTGATATCCTCTTTATAAAATCCATTTTGCATGATGATAGAGAATACAAAAAAACTATTTTATCCTTAAGAAGATATAAGATTATGTATCTAGATTAACTCATTAATATCATAACAAACATATAAAGACTGGAGAATAGTTTAAATTCTTTATGCCAAATGCAAAGAACTTGTTCTCTCCTGGTTCAAAAAAGTATAAAAAAAAAACAATCGTAAATTAGAATCTCTTATGAAAGTTATTATATGAAATAAATTGAATAAGTAATAATATATGAACTAAAATAATACTACAAATTTTGAGCAAAAGAAAACTATATTGGAAAATCTTTTTCAGTATTCCATATAATATAATAGAAAATATTAAATTCTCAAATATCAAAATTCACTTTATTTTATATTAGTTCTTATATATCCTACTAGTAACTATACTTTTCTTCATCCAGACATATCAACTCAGCCCTTTGATATACTACTCAGATAAGTCCATCTGGCTCTGCACTTAAATAAATAAAAGAGTTTAAAAAAGGGAAAACAAATTCTTTTTTTAGGCAATTCTATAGATTGGTAGATATCTATAAGTTATCAAAGAATAGCTTTTTTAAATAATAATACAATTGAAATATAAATATAAATAGAGAATTGGTAGACCACATTGATCAAATAAGCAATTCAATAAAAAAAAAATCAAGATAAATTGATAAATATTCTAAGATACAATAAAATAAAAATGAATAATTATTTTACATTTTATACAATGACTTTTTCAAGAAGCTGGTCAAAGATAGTAAATTAGAAATAGAATTTGTATAGATCCTAATAGAGAATAACAAGATTCTAAAGCAGTTCTTAACAAGAAAAGCATTATAGCCATTAGTGACTAGAGCAGATATATTAGTTATTCTTATTGTTTTATATATAGCTTTTCAAAGTATAACAATTCTAATTATTATTTACTGTAATATTACTGTTAAAGTATGGAAGTTCATCTGCTTATAAAGAGAAGTATCAATAAAAAGATGGACCAAAAATACTAATTGACTATTATAGATCAAAATTAAAACCTTGGTTTAGAAAAAAGATTTTACTCTTGAAATTAAAAAAGTCAAAGTCTATAAACTATCAACTTTAACAATTATGTAGACTTTCTTGCCAAACATATTAGATATAAAAATCTAATATTATAATATCAGTTATTAAAGCTCAAAAAAGTTCTAATAATAGTTTTATAGAGAAAGTATACTATAGATATCAATATCAGAGACTTTATCAAAATATTAAACAAGAAAAAAATTGGTTTGAACTGGATATTACAAAAGAAAATTCACAAATTTTAGATTTAACAAGACAAAAATATAGATTGATTAATTTTTTGAAACCAGTTCAATCTATTCAATGCTTTCTATATATCCTTCAAAGTTAACAAAGACAAGAGTTTCTTAACAAATTTGATTTATAATAAACTTTCAGTATTATAAATATTTTTTAAAAAAAAACTAGAAGTTTATTTACTAACTATTCACTTCTATACAAACTATAAGAAAAAACATTGGGTTATCTTTTTCAATGTTCAGTCACAAAATAAGCTAGATAAGATATATAGAAGAAAGTATATGAAATAATTAGCCTTTACATTGATAAAGAAACAGAAAACAAGAAAGAAGTTTTACTTGAGATTACTAACTAGGTAAAGAACTGACTAAAAGAGATTCAACAATCAGATAGAAGTCTTTTTAATAATATATGTAAATATATGAAAGAAAACAACATCACATTCTTAAAAAACTATCTAAAAAAGTAGTTAAAGATCTCTTTATTAACTATACAGTCTATAAGTAACAAGTTTTGTTAAAAAATATGAAAAATTTTTAAAAAAAAAATTTGAAACAGTCATCATGCTAAGATAATAAATTGAGAAAAAAAATCAGATATTATTAAAGAAAAAAAATGAACAAAGAAGGATAAAAATAGATTGAATATATCAATTCTATATGACACTAAAGATCCAATATTATCTTTGATAGAAAATATGAAACAATAAGATAAAAGAAGTGAAAAATAAAAAGGTTATATAGTGATTATTAGATAATAGATCTATTATGATATTAAATGGTTAGGATTTTAAACTGCAGATAGAACTTAAAATGATCTATAGTAATAACCTGTAGGTAATTATTTTACTAATTTAAGATTAATTTAAATTAGTAAAGGGGCAAAATGTCATTTTCTAGATTGCATTTGAAGAATACAGTATATTTTTTTATGATAGGTAAGTTAACATATAAAAGTAATAATAACTTTGTAAATATTTTACATATACACAATAAAAACATGTCATATTGATCTGACTATAAATTAAAAAAATATATTATCGAATAGTAAGTATACTTTATTATTAATAAGAATAATCTACGTAAGAATCAAGCCTAAAAACAATATAGAATAAAAGAAAAGAAAATATCTAATCCAATAAATTTCATAGATGAATAATAGGAGAAATTCAAATTTTAAATATAAAGCAAGTTTTCAAAGAATAATTTGCAATCTCTCTAGCTAAGAGTAAAAAATGGTTTTCAAGAATTTGACAAAGTTTAGTATGATTTCAAGTCAATAATTATCAAAAGTACATACAAGTATTTAAAAAGAAAAGAATCTATTATACTCCTAATACAAGAAAAAAATAAAGCTTGAATTTGCAATTTTAAAAAAAGACTTTGAAGTCTATAGAAAACCAATAAGATCTAATTTTTTTAAAGAAAATATAAGTCAACTAGAATGTAAAAATCCAGACTTTGAAGTCTATAGAAAACTAATAAGATCTATTTTTTTTAAAGAAAATATAAGTCAACTAGAATGTAAGAATCCTAAAGAATATAGAAAAAACCATCTAAAAATTAAGAAGTCTTGATAAATTTATTGATAAAAAAGTAGCTCTTTCCTAGTTGCAAGAAGAAATTCTAAAGCTATTGTTAAAAATTATTAAAATAAAATATATCCTTAGAATAATATACAAAAAGAAAAAAAGTTTCTATATTTGAAACAAATTAAAAAAGTCTTAGAAAATAGCTATAAATAACTTAAATTCAATTTAAAATAGATGCTGAGCTCAATCTTAAATCACAAAAGATCCAGAATTATATTAGATTGAATATTAATCAAGAATAAGAAAAAGATAGAATATATAGCTATTGATTCTTAAACTATTAAAAGCAAGGTTGATGACTATTATAAAAAAGCTTTTAAATAAAGAAATGTTAACTTTGAAAGCTTAAATCCCCTTTAAAAAAAGAATACCAATTCAACAAATGGATCAACCCAATATAATATTTATTATTAATAGAGAAAATTAAAGTAGAGAAGCTCAAAGCTACTTTGCAACAATAAAACAATTGATTTATCATATATTAGTTATAAAATACTCAAATACTTAGGTATCAAAGGAAAAGAGGCCTTATACTTGTTATTCAATAAAATTCTAAACATTGGATAGATACCTAAAAAATAAAAAAGTAACAATATTTTGTCCATTCTTAAATCTAAGCCTTGAAGATGTTAACTAAGTAATACAAAATTGATTATTTTCCTAAAAACAGCTTGTAAATATTTTACCAAGATTTTTATTAATTATCTATTAATAATATATAAATAGTATAAAATTCTTAAAGGTTTAAACTTTAATAACCTATTAGATTAAAGTATGATAAAAACTATTTACATATTAAATAATATTGTAAAAAGGCTAAAGAAAAGAAAAAAGAATTATGAATCTTCAAGATATTACTAATATATATAACACAATATTTCTCTTTATATTTGAAAAAGTTATAAATCAGATTCAAATTCCTATAACTATTAGAATATTATAATAGATCTCTTCAAAAATAGAAGTTATAGTATTATTTTTTTCAATAGACTCTCTGATCCAATAATTGCAAGAGATAATATAAATCAAGGAAAAACAATCTTCCCACTGTTATAAAGAATCTTTTATGATTTATTGTTATATAAAATCCAAAAACAATATTAATCTGAAATATACTATGGAATAAGAATAGTTATCCAATTTCTATAAACCTGAGAAAAAGATTAAGCTCTTCCTAAGGCAGATAGTAATTATCTATATAAATAATATGACTTGATTGTCAAATCAAAAAAAGACTTAAAGGTATTTTGAAAAAAATAAAAAAGTTATATATACAGTATATATTTTTTTTTAAACGCTAGCTCATCTTGCATCGAGATGAATAAGATTTATTTCAATAAGCAAAAGACCTAGGGACAGCCGAAATAAATAACTACCCATACTGTTTAAGAATTTACAGATCAATAAATAGTACAGAGAGCTAACTATTTACATCTCACCCAACCAGGATAAAATAGTTACATGACCATCTAGTGTAAGTATCTACTTACAAAAACAAATCACAAAAAAACAGAATATGAAAGTTATACTATGTTAATTTTCTATTCTATACCTTGACACTCCCTAGAGCATGACTTTTGGTAGGCCCATCGAGTGGCTTATTGCTACTCCAAAAAAAGGGGGCTAATGTATCAAAGATTCACCTGGGGTACCCAGCACCACCGATGTTGAGGACTATCCATGTGGAGCCTTAACTCTACTAGCACTTAACCAAAAAATTTTAAAAAGAAAAAAGGGTTGTTTTCGAGTCGAGTCAAGTCTGGAGGGATATAATGTTGTCTAACTGGTTATTATAAGTGGTTCCAATGAGCGGATGGGAGTATCAAAACCCTTCAAAAAGATACTAGCCCTGAGTGTGATAGTTATGTTTATTGGAGAAGAAAAGAGAAAGTTGGATTGTTGTCTATCCAAGGTAGCCTAATCCAGCCTTATTCTTTTCATGTAGCCAATAACGTCATGGTTTTCATGTTCTGTATCAACCCATGCAACTAGCATACAATTTATGGTGGACCCCAAGTTCTTATGGGTACTGAGGAAATACATTCAGACACATGAGGTGACCAATAGGAGCTTGTTACATTCTTTTACTGACGTGTTTTCTGCTGACCAATTACTGCATAAGAAACTTTGTGCTATTCAAAATTCTGGGTCAAACTGAGGTAGACAAAGTCCTCCAGAAAACCGAGAAAGAGCACTCTTAGAGCCACAATCATGACAAGAGAGTGGGTGGTTGCCTTCAAGATAAGTCTCCCATCATTCACAGAGCTCTGTACTGTCTCTCTAATAGGTAAGTAAATGGCAGCACTGCAGTTCTTCTTCCTTTCAAAACTTTTTTGCCATTGGTAGGAAAGGTGTTTCATGGCTTTGGTCACTGAAAGTCATATTTTTATCTAAAAAAGATTGTTTACAAGAGGGAGGGGGAGTGAATGTGACTCCTGAAGTTGTTACTTCAGGTTGGTTTAAGGAAAGTATTAAGACTTTATTAGACAAGAAGTAGAAAAACTTCTTATGAACATCTTTTTTGAGTGTGGTCAGAGAATCAGCGGAAAGAGTTCGGATTTCCGTGTCTTATATTATTGATAAAAAAGTTATATATAACAAATGACTCATAAATTAATGCAATAAAATCAATTCTCCTTATTATTAATTGAAATTCTCAAGACCTGAAAATGGTTCAAACTGGAATAGAGGATACTATAGTCACAAAATCAAAAAGAAATATCAAACTAAATTTCTTGATATCTAGTTGAGATTAAAACAAAAGAGTCAGAATATGATTAGTTTAATAAAATCAGAAATTATGTAATAGTCTAAACAATAATTAAGAAGTTGATAGAAAAATATTTAATATATTATTAATAGAGTCTTGATTTTGAAAATAGAATATAGAATGCAATATATGCACTTGAGTAAGAAGATATGTGATAATTCACAGTTATATTCAAAAGATCTTTAAAAACAAACTTTTAATCTATAAAACAATCCCAAATAGTTGTATCGATAACAAAGAAATATATAGTCTCAAAAGTATCTAGGAAATACAATTAAAAAACAATATATCAGTACTATTCTGTCAACTTAATAATAATAAGGCCTTTTATATAACTATTATAATCCAGTTACAGTAAAACAGTTAGATCAAATAATAGAAACCTGAAAACATTTTTGATAATCTTATAAACACATACAGAATGATCAAAGATAACCTGGCAGTTACAACATTAGTCTTGATCAAAGACTTATAGATTATCTTTCAAAGTTGAAGATGAAAAGAAATCTTTGATTATCAGAGAAATATTCTATTTATTAAGTCAATATTGCAAAATAATAGAAAATATAAAAAAGTTATTTTATTACTATATAAGCATAAAATCATATTTTTAGATCAAATTATTAATACAAATATAACAACATTCAAGAAATGGAGAACAATCTAGATTTACTTTAACAAATACAAAGAACTAGTTCTTTTTTAATACGAAAAGATTTATGAAAAAATAATAGATCTTCTAAAAAATTATTATATGAATTAGATTGAATAAGCTATAATATACAAATTAAAACATTCTTAGTATACTTAAATAGAAGTAAAACATATTGAGCAATTTACTTTAACTTTTTAATTAATATATTAGAAAAAATATTAGTCTTAAACAATAAAATCTAGTTTATTCCAAATCAATTATTATATAACCCTACTATAAATTATACTCTACTTTAACTAAATAGATTATCTCAAGTATTAGAAATAGTTCTATCACAAATTTATTTTTTTTCATAATTAAATAAATATGAAAATCTGAAAAAAAAAACAAATTCTTCTGCCAGACAATCTCACAGATTAGCAAATAACTACAAGGCAACAATGTTAACTTTATCAATCTTCAGATTTATAGAAGTAGAAATTCAGGTGGAAAACTAGGAAGCCATGCTAATAAGACAAGCTATCCAATTAGAAGAATATACAATAGATAATTTACAAATATCCTGAAATACAATAGAAGAAGTATAGCTAATTAGTTTACTTTCTATACAGATAACTTCTATAAAAAATAGACAAAAGACAGTAAACTCAAAATGAATTTTGCTTGGATTCTAATATAGAATGACAAAGTTGAAAAACAATTCTTAGCAGTGGATCAATATAGTTATTAACAATTAGGCCAGAAATTTTGGTTATTCTTACTGTGCTATACATAGCTCCTAAAAACACAATAATCTCAATTTTTACTTATTGTAATACTGCATTTAAGATATAAAAGTTTATTTGTTCATAAACTGATATACCAACAAGAAAATAAACAAAGATTATCAATTGATCAATATGGAGTAAGATTAAAGATCTGATAAAAAAAAGATTTTACCTTGGAAATTATAAAGATCTAAGACTTATGAAATCAACAAATTTAATAATCAAGTAAATTTACTTGCTAAATAAGTTACTATAGATGTGAAAATTCAATAATCTGATATCAACTATTAGAGTTAGAAAAAATCCTTACAATAGCTATATGAAATGAATACAAAATTAAAATCAGTATTAGAAAATTTATCAAAATATTCAACAAAAAAAAGATTAGGGAAAAATAAATAGCACATAAAAAAATTCAAGAGCAGTGGATCCAAAATAACAAAATTATAGATTGGTTAACTTTTTAAAATTAGTTTAATCTATTCAATATCTTCAATACTTCTTTTAAAACTAATAAAGGCAAAGCTTTCTAACTATCTTAATTTACAATAAACTTTTAGTATTACAGATATTTAAAAAAAGTAAACCAGATATTTATACCATAATTATTTATCTAATATGTAAACTTAAAAAAAAGATATTAAATATTTTTTCAAATATCTAGCTATCAAAGAAGTTAGAGAAAACTTATAGTGAAAATAAAAAAAAAAGATCAAACACTATATTAATAAAGAAATCAAAAATAAGAAAAAAGTTTATTCTATAATTGATAATTGGACAAGTAAATAGTTAAATAAAAATTCAGCAATTTGACAGAAACCTTTTCAATACTATTGTTAAATACATAAAAAAAAAACAAAACCACTTTCTTGAAGAATTATCTCAAAGCATAACTCTAAATTTTTCTAGTATCTATATAGAGTATAATTAGTGAGCTTTGTTATAAAATGAGTAAAAATTTCAAGGAGAATATCTGGAACAGCCACTGTACTAAAGTAATAGAATAGAAAAAAAAGTAGAATATTATTAAAAAGAATAAAAGATCTAAAAAACCTGGGCATAGATCTAATGCACAGATTATATAAGAGTAAATAAAATATATAATATTCTTAAAAAACTTGAAGCAAAAAGCTTTTAAAAGAAAGAAAAAAAATAAAGATATAAGGATTGGATTTACTATGAAATTAAATAATTTGATTTTTAACTGTAAACAGAATTTAAAATAATTTACAGTAATAATATATAGGTAATGATTTTATTGATTAGATGATTCATTCAAGTTAGTAAAGAAGTAAAATATCATTCCCTTAGTTGTATTTAAAGAAATAATTTTTTGACAATAGATGAATTAGTATATAAAAGTCAAAATATCTTATAAATATCTTTATATATTTATAATAAGGATATGGCATACTTTTTTTTTTGAGTACCCATAGTCAGGTTAGATTGTCAGTTTATTAATCAATTGAAAATATAAGTACATTTTTATTCAAGTAGCATAATACATACTACAGTTAAACTATTATTCTAATCTAATTAACTTATTATAACTATAAGAATTTCTAAGTTTGATCTTGGAGACAATATTTCACTCCATAATGTTTTTGGTTAAAAACCCTTCTAGTTAATTGCATTATTGTCAACAGGTTGTATCTACTATATATCTTACCAAGTCACTGGAATACAGGAAACTAAAAAAAAATGAGTTTAAAAAAAAGATAAGTGGGATATCTAAAAATATCTAAATAAACAACAAGAAAATGAAAAGGTAAAAATTGAAAAAAAATTTTTCTATTTTCTCTAAAGATCTACTTCTTAAGACCTCTTCTTAATAAAAAATACCTGATTGGGATATATTTTTTTTCTAATTATCTGAGAAACTTATTCATTTTTTATCTTGATTTTTTTTATATACAGTAGCATTTAAGAAGATTTTTTGCCTAGTGAAAGCCTTTACTTCTAAAATACACTTGGTTTTAATCTTCTTTGGGCAATAATTTTTTTATTCATCTACAGTAGAGAGGTGACTTATAATAGACCCCAGGTTCTTATGTAATCTAGTAGGAACTAGGTTATATTGTTTCAATATGATATCTTCCAACAATTGTGTTTAATTAAAGGAATTTTATTGATATATATCTTTTATTATCCAAAAGGTCAGATTCTCCAATAATCCTTTTGCCTTATAATGGTGAGAGGATCTTGAAAGTACTGAGAATTCTCATCGATTACAATATTATTCAACAATTTTTGAGAAAATGCATTCTTAACTATAATCAAAGAATTGAAGTTTAGCATGAATTAGAGACCATTTAGTATTATTGTCTAATCAGAATAAAAAGAAGATCTTGGTCTTGAACTTTGCCCAATTAGAATTATAGGAGGGAAAGACCTCAGTTTAAGCAAATAATAGCTTTTTTATCACCTGGAGACTTGTTGCTTGTATCTTATTGGCCTCATGAAACTTGACCTGTATATTAATTTAATTGGAGAAGTGAAGCAGATATGAGGTATCAATCAACTCTTTCAATCATCAATGATATTATTGGAACATATAAGTTGACCAGTAGAATCTTGTTTATATTTAGCTACTAATTTGTTTTGTATCAACCAATTAGATACCAGGTGACATTGTACTACCAAAAATTCAAGGTCAAATTGAGTTAAACAAAATTCTTAAAGAAAACTATAAAAAACAATAGACTCTTTAAGAAAGTATAAGACAATATATGAGAAGGTAAATAATAAGTCTTCTCTTGTCAAAAAACCTTTATCTCTTGTCACTTCCAGCTCTATAAGATGACACTTCATTTATTAATCTTTTTATTTCCTAGAACCTTCTTGCCCTTAGTAGAAGAAATGCATATTTGAGTCTTTTCAGGCTATTAGAGGATCAAGTTTTTATTCAAAGAAGTTTATAAACAAGTAAAAGAAAAGAGAAGAGATAAGTGAAGACAAACTTCAAGTTGTTTTAATAAAAGTATAAAGACTTTATTAATAAGAAAGTATAAAATTTCTTGTAAATATCTTTTTTATATTGTATATGGTCAGAAAGTTGGTAAAAAGAGTTATAAAGACATGTCATACTGACTTAACTATAAGATAAATATATATAGTATATATATTGATTTTTTATCTTATTTAGCTTAATTAAAACAAAACTTTTTGCATTCTTTTTATTTGTAATTTAATAACTATTTAATAAAATTTAATAAATAAATATGGTAACAAAACTTTTTAAAATTCTTTATTTATTTATAACTTAATAAAAAATTATTATTATTATTTTTTTTTTTAACCTGCAATCAGGTTAGCATGGTGTGTCTTTATTTTATATATACAAAGATATTTACAGGATATTTTGACTTTCCCATACTAACTCACCCATCGTCGAAAAACTATTTCTTTAGATGCAACTTAGAGAATGATATTTTGCTCCTTAACTGACTTGGATAAATCCTCTAGTCAATTAAATCATTGCCTACAGGTCATTACTGTA
>CAJVPT010006474.1:0-10995 GCA_910592055.1 Acaulospora colombiana
GAGGTACATGAAGACAAGCTTCAAGTTGTTTTAATGAAAGTGTAAAGACTTTATTAGCAAAGAAGTATAAAACTTTTTGTAAATGTCTTTTTTGTGTGTGATCAGAGAATCAACGTAAAGAGAATTCTTTTATAATTATTTAATTAATTATTTATTTATTTAATAAAAAAAAAATTTTTTTTTTAAAACACATATTAGTCAGTTTATTTGATTATTGAGTTCAGGTACAGAAGAGATACAAGTAATTTGTAAAACTATATACCCTACACTATTATAACAAACAGTTTACTAACTGATCCACTTTGACTACTAATTAACAACTCAAGCTAATCTAGCATACATGAAGTTCTACTAGTGTGTAAAAATAAGTCCCTAAAGGGTGAAGCAAGGACAAAAATCTAATGTCCCTTACTAGAAAACATTGAAATTTTTAAATCAATTACTATAAAAAAACTATTCACAATTGTTTTCTATTATTCAAATCATTGATTTATAGCATTTCTTAACTTTTGTTCCTATTAAAGTGAAGAGCTATTAATTTTGTTCCTTAAAAAGAGACATAAGTAATCTACAAAATTTTATATGCTAAATACTTTATGGATCCATCATACTAGTGTATTGTGTTAGTAGAAGCAGTAGAGCAAAATTGAAAGATAAAATGAATATATAATATCTATGTGTGAAGCTATATTCCAATACAATATTAGAATTTCAAAAACCACCTATAAAAAGAAATTATTAAAAGAGGTTTTGTTCCTAGAATGGAAGTTCTAACCAGTGTGTTGTTTGTACTTGATATTAGGAGTGACTTGATAAACTTCAGGATAGGTTTGCTTTAATAAAAATGACGTTTCTTATATTTTCAATTACTTTGCAGCTCATATGAATGAAGAAACTGTTGCTTAGTTCACAAATGTCTTATCAAAAACTATATGGGAAAAGTATGATAAAACCTGTTTCTTCTTTTATATTCTCTGAGGTTAAGCTAAGTTCATTGATTTTTAATTATGATGAAATCTTCTACTTGAGGCTGAGGCACCCCATTTACCTTTAACTAGGATCCTCAGTGATATAGAAAACTTGAATCATGTCCCTTGGTGAAATTATTCTCTAGCTAGTTTTCAACTATATATATGAATTAATTACTGACACTAAGTAAGAAGGGGGAATTCTTTAGGCTATTTATCTATCTAGTCGCTTTTATATAGGGGAAGGAAAGAAAATTCAACTATGGTATGAATATTACTTCATTTGATATTATTATCTTCCAAACAGAAAGGGGTTCAAACTTTATAAGAAAAAGAGATTGGGGAAAAGTATGGGTATAGCTATATAGATTAATCCATTGTATCACATAGGGTCTTATTATAAAGTAGAAAAATATATACTAGGTCTTCATGTCCTAAGAGCTGAGCTAATTTAAAGATGATGACTAATCCATTTCTTTGACTCTTCTATGGAATGCCTACTGATATAGGAGATAATAATCTCCACTATCCACCTGCGTGACTGGTATACAACTTATAGTAAACCTTGAATTCTTATGGAACTGAGAAAATACATTCAAACATATGAGGTGACCAATAGAAGCTTGTTTACATTCTTTTATTGATGTTATTATACTGAGCCAATCACTATATAAAAAACTTTGTGCTACTCAAAATTCAGAATCAAACTGAGATAGGCAAAATTCTCTAGGAAAAATTGAGAAAGAGCACTATTAGAGCTCAACAAATGACAAAAAGAATAGATAAAGTGTGTTTATGATAGCTATCTTATCACAAACAAAGCTCTGTAATATTTTTCTATGTATAAATAAGTAGTAGATAGTCAATTCTTCTTTCTTTCAGAACTTTTTTGTCATTGATAAGAAAGGTATTTCATGACTGTTTTAGATTACTAGTAGTCAAGTTTTTGTTTAAAGAATATGTATACAAGAGGAAGATTGAAATGACTTCTGAAGTATTTTTCATAATGGTTTAAAGAAAGTGATAAGACTTTATTAGCAAAAAAAATATTAAACTTTTTTGCAAACATCTTTTTTGCATGTGATTAAAGGATCCTACATTCTTTATTTACTATGAAATAATGTTTACATATATGCTTATTACATGGTAAATATATTATACATTATGTATAAACTAGCCCAGACTTGATCAAAGTCTATTTAAGGAAGAGTGTACAACACTATCTTATTGTAATTTTTCCTAAAACAATTTTATAGAATAATCTAGTTATCAAACCATTGTGTACTATAACCTGAACTAGGATTTGGTTCTTTGGTGTGATCTAATGAATTCCTTTTTTCACCAAGGTTTCCCAATAAATACCAGTTACTGAATTGATCATACTTTTAATTATTCTACCAGTACAATATTCACTTTGTTCTGGAACTTCAGCCTTTTTAACTTGATAGTTTCTTTCAGTCAGTAAGATTGGCAAAGTGCCTCTTGTCAATCTGGTTTCTGTTTCAGTTAATCACGAGATCAACCTCATCCTTCTCCACCTTATCAGGATAATAATAAGATACTGATCATTTACAACACCTACAGACCAGCCTGATCTGGTAAAGATCAGCTATAGGTGACACTGTATTATAGTGGAGATTCATTTTGAGTATCAGTAAGATAGTCAAGACTATATCCAATGACAAATATTGATTGTCAAGCAATGGATTTTTTCATTGTGTGTAGTATTTTTCACATGGTCTTCATGTGGTATTGAGCTTCAGATCTTGTGATTGTAATCTGGAAGCACTACTACTATACTATTGACCCACAGGTCTTTTAATAAATAAATTATTTAAATGTTTATTTATTTATTGGGGCTTATTTACTTTCAATTACTTACATGTTTAATATCAACTAATCAAAAGTCAGATAACATTATACTACCAGAAATTCAGAGTCAAACTGAAGTAGACAAAATTCCTTAGAAAAACCATAAAAAATAATAAATACTTTAAGAGGAAATAGAAAAGCATGAGAAGGTGAATAATAAGCTTTCCCTGTTGACAAAACCTATTTTTTGTTACTTTAAGCTTTATAAAGTGACACTTCACTTGTCTATTCTTTTACTTTCCAGAACCTTCTTGTCTTTAGTAGAGGAAGTGTATACTTGAGTCTTTTTAGGTCACTAGAGATCCAAGATTTTATTTAAAGGAGTTTATAAATAAGCAAGAGAGGATAAGAGAAATATGTGAAGATAAGCTTCAAGTTATTTTAATGAAAGTATAAAGACTTTATTAGCAAGAAAGTATAAAATTTCTTGTGAGCATCTTTTTTGTATGTGGTTAGAGAATCAGTGAAAAAGTTATTACCATTATGTAATTGTTTATTTATTTATTTAATAAATAAATAAAATTTTTTTTTGAGTACCCGTAGTCAGGCTAGTTTGTCAGTTTATTAATCAATTGAATTTAATAAATAAATTATTTAATTGTTTATTTATTTATTTATTTATAAATAAGTTATTTAATGGATTATATAATACATTACTTAAATAATTATATAATAAATTACTTAAATAATTATTAATTATTTATTTATTTGTAAAAACTCTTTTTACTAATCCTCTGATCACACACAAAAAAAGATGTTTGCAAAAAGTTTTTTGCTTATTTGCTAAAAAAGTCTTTAATACTTTCTTTAAAATATTTTGAAAAGTGACTTCAAGAACCATCTATACCTCCCCTTACTTGTTTACAATCCTCTTTAACCTAAAACTTGACTTCTGATAACTAAGAACAAATCAAGTAATATCTTTGATACCAATAGTAAGAAAGTTATCAAAGAAAAAAGAACCAATAGTAAAGTATATGAAGGCCTTCTCCATCTTTGAAGCGAAAAGTATATAGAGGTTTTTGATAATAGAAGGGTTTATTTTTCCCTTTCCGGTTACTGTTGGGCCTCTTAGAGCTATTACTTTTATGGTTTTCTAAAGAATTTTGCCTATCTTAGTTTGATCCTAAATTTTGGGTAGCACAAATCCTTATCAAAGGTAATTGGTTGACATGAAACATGTTAATTTCAAGAAAAGTAAATAAGCTCCTATTGATCACACTCATGTATTCCTATCACATCATAAGTAATATAAGAAAGAAAATTCTAGAAGAAGTTCTCTTTCAACTACATATATTCAATCCCAGAAAACAGTTATGACACCAAAAATAGGTAGATCTATACAAAGAAATTCTATCCCTTCTCTAAGATTCTCAAGTAGTAAAAAGACTTCTTAAGGTGGAAGCTGAGGTCTTTTAGTTTCTCTTAGACTATTCCAATTTAGTGCATACTTAAATGAAAACTTATTTGATGCCATATATGATAACAAAGAAGACTCCTTCTGAGGTTCAAATTAAGCAAAGAAGAATATACCAATCAGGCAAGACCCTTTTGAGAAGAAACTATGAAATAGAAAAGAATCTTTTGAAAAGCTTTAAATTGTTTTTTATTTTTTTCCTTTTTCCAGTTCAACTTCAACAATTCATCATTTTTCAGAATAATCGACAATAACAAACTATTGATAATAACAAACTATTGACAATAACAAACTATTGACAGTAACTCTAGTTGACTTGGCAGTATTATTCCAAGCTACTAGGAGAGCATAATATTGTCCTTTAAATTTGACTTAGAGTACCTGGTTGAGATTTAATTTTGTTTAATTCAAACTAGCTTAGTAGACTCCTCATATTTTTTAAGTAGTGTAGTCCTTCAACTAATAATATACAAAGATAAGTTAGTCATTACGTGAGAAGGTCTGTAGATTATTTTAGTATTTTTTCAAGTATCTTAATAAAGACAAGCCATTTTAACATGATTGCAGGTTAAAAAAAAAAAATTAATTAATTATTTTTTTTTTTTTACCCTCTGTCAGATTAGTTATATGTAGTTTATTAAATATTTGTAAGTTATATATATTAAATGAAACACTAAAGCTAAATATCTAACTCACTAATTTTAGTTATATTATCTCTCTAAGTGCAACTATGGAAGTAATTTATCACTCTGTTAAAGGTTCAGATAAAAACCCTTCCAACTTCTAATATTATTGCCTGCAGGTCACTACTGTAGATTAGTTTTTTGAGCTCTAACAGAAATCAAAACCCAACCATTTTATACTATACTTTATATCATTTAACAGGATTTCTTCCAACTTTTTGTTTTCGATTCTTTTTTCTTTATATATCAGTTTTTCACTGGATTGACTTTCTGACTTTTGCTCTTTCTTTTTTGGCCTCATAGATATGATGGTTTTTTTATTTTGATATATTGGTGGATTCCTGATTTCTGCTTCCATTTAATCACCTTTTCACATCTTGCATTTCATATTTTCTCTCAAAAGTGATTATATATTTTTTCTTGTATCTTAATTATCCATTTTCTTGCTTCTTTTCAGATTATTTTGCTATAATATGTCAAATCCACTATTTTTATAACTAGTTCTTTCTCTATTAGTCCCATACAGAAGCTAAGTATATCTTGACTGGTTTTTGAGATTCTTTTTATCAGTTTTGCTATCTATTTATCAATTTCTCTTATTTCTATCCTATTATCTATCATTAAGTTTAACTCTTTCTCTTCTGATTCAATTTTCCTTTCTTTCTAAATTCTTTCAAGACTCCTTCTATTTTTTTTTGTTATGCCTCATTCCACTGAGTCTTGTAAGTTGGATATTTTAGCAAGTATTCTATTATTTTCTCTTTTTAACCACACATAATACATTTTACTTGCTTATAAAAATCTGGTCTTCTTATGATCAGCTTCATTAATGTTGACAGCTTATTGTTGATCAATTTAATGAGAAAGCTTTTATTTTATGAACTTTTAAATGAGGTGTTCAATGTATATCCTTTCTTAAAATGTTTTTATACAAGATCCTATATGTATTTGTGTTAATCTTGAATTTGCTGATCCTATCTCCTTTTAATTTTACCTTGAGTTGTCCATTGGTAAGCTATTACTTTGTTATTAATTTTTTTAATAGTTTGTCTTAGGGGTATCTAGCACTATATTCTGTCATTTAATTTTTATGATTATCTTAAGTGAGATCAACTTTTTCTATTTTATTATTGGAAATCTTAATTCTTCTTTGATCAGAATATTTGCCTCTTCATTATACTAGATATTGCAATATGTCTTTATCAAGAAATTTTTTTGATAGAGAATTCCAGAGGTCTTTACTTATTAAAGTTTTCCAAAAATTTTCAAAAAATTCTTCAAAAAACTATCAAAATTTTTGAAAATTTGTAAAGCAAAAATAATTTCATTAATTTTAATAATAAAAAACTTCAAATATTTTTTATTTCAAAAAATTTCAGAAATAAACAAAGTAATAATATGTACTGTATATTAAAATAAAATTAACCAATAAAATATTTATTAATTTTAACCAATCAAAAATTTAATTTATAAGTTATCATAATTTTGTCAATATAATTTCAATATTATTTTATTTTTAAAGCTATGAAGTAATTTTCGAAAGGTGATAAATAGTTGCATATAATCATAATATAACATATCTTCTTGGAATTTGTATTATATAAGATTTCTAAAATCCTTTCTTTTTTATTAGTGTCAAATAAAAGAAAAGAAATGTGTAACATGTTTCAACAAATGATTTCAGGTTCAAGCTCTGTTGAAAAGAATACTTTGAAGCTCTCTAAAAAGTCCCAAAGTACTTTCGATATCTCAGATCAAGCTAAAGAATGAAGATCAATACCTTAAGCTAAAATGGAAAAAAAATTATCCCAAGATTCCCCAGTTATATTCTAGAATCTTCACCTATTAAAAAGTTGCCTGAAGAATATTTAGATATATTAAAAAAGATATAACTATTTAAATAAATACTAATTTGTATATTTAGTTTCTAATATAATAATCGAGAGATATTTGAAGTCCTACGAAAGTCTTTATAAGAAAATTGATCAGTTATTAGAATATTAAAAAGCTATCGAAGATAAGGTTACCTGTCTAGAAAACAAAATTCACACAAGTTAACATTTAATCACCAAACAGGATTTTATCAAAGTAAGATTTAATTTTTAATCTTTGAAAAACTTCAATAACATTTTGGATTTTATAATAGTATAAGATTAAGAGTATTGTGAAAGAAGTCTTTTTTAAAAAAATATATATAGATTCTGAAGATTTTCATTGATATAGAGGAATATTTTCAATAAGAACATTCAGAGTTTTTTGAAATTCTCACAAGAAAATATTGAAAGACATATAGTATTATGAAAAGCATATTTCTCAAGTGGTAATTATTGCAGTTATTAATAATATAAATAAATTTATTAACAATATTATTTATTTAATAGCTTGTGATACAATACAGATCACTTCAAGGGACCACAACTTCAAAAATCTGGGATGCTATGCTTTTAGTCTTTAGTGAAAACTCTCTGGATACAATCAATACAAATGAAATTACTACTGAAATTACAGCCTGGAAAAAATTGTGAAAAACTCAGGAGTGCTTCAAAAATCTTTATATCTATACTAGAGAAGAAAACCAAAGTGTAATGACATATATTCTCAAAAAAGTCTGGTCAAAAGAAGATGCTTCTGAGGAACAAGTTGCATTTGCTATCGCAATATGCCAAATGATTCTAAATCTGATTAATAAAAGTATTTTAATTAATAAAGCATTAATTAAAAGCAAAATAGAAAAAATAAAATAAGTTTTAAAATTTTTCAAAGTATTATAGAGTTATTTGTTTACTAATAATATATTTTAGGAAAAAATTAAAAAGAAAACCAGATTTACAGAAGGCAATTCAAATGATAAAGATCAAGAAATGCATAAGCAAAAAGATATTGAAATTCAAAGTACTTCGAGGAAGTAGAAAATAATGAAAATAATCCATAAATGTAAATAATTAAAATATATATATATATATAAAATAAATTTTAATAAATAAATTTTTAAAAATAAATATTTTAATAATAATGTAAAATTATTTTATTAAAATTTTAAGCATTTAAAAATCTCCAGAGTTCTATATATAAACCTCTACTCTAAAAACTTCTAACAACAATGGAGTGCCTTCAGAATTTTATATCCAAAAATCTCTGAAGATCTTTGTCAAAAAAATTTCTTGATGTTAATCTTGGTAAGCTTGAGATCCAGCTTCTTTTTCTTTACGAGATCCAGTATACATGCCTATAGAAACCAGTTTTATTCTTTTAATCATTTTTTGTGAATTATTTTAGGGTTCTTCTTTTCTATAGTTTTTTACTTCAAGATGTATACTTAATTATCTATAAAGATCTCAATCTTGCTATCTACTGGGGCTACTAGTAGTATAGTAACTATTGTTACTAATTCTATTCTACTAAATGAAGATCAATCCTCTACTCTAGTTTAGAACTTGCTATTTTTTTCTACTTCTCCTATCTGTATCTATGCTATTCCTATTCTTATATTTGTATTTTTATGGTTTATAAAGGACCCATTAGAATAAAATGTCATTAGTTCTTTTCTTTGCTTATTTTGATTGAGTATTTCAATTAGATGGGATTGATAGGTACCTTCTTCAACATGATGTTTGATGATATTTGTTTTCTAATTCTCTATTTCAACCTATAATACTCTTTTATTCTGGATAGTTACTTGGTTATTATATATTGTTCTATATATTATACCTTTCAATACTTCTTTGAGACTTGGAATTTCTAGTGATTGGGATCTTCTGGTGGACTTTTTTGCATTGAGGTAAAGAACTATATATATTTTCTCTATAATTGTTTCAATTATATATCAGTCTTCTATCTTTATATCTTCTATACAACCTTGATACTGGGCTAGCTTTGATTCTCAATTTTTAATAGGATTGATATATTTAAGTGCTCTATATTAAGCTGTTTTGAAGTATTATCTAGAATCAGATTTTTCCAAATTATCTGTTACTGTTGAAATTTGCTTCTTGTAACCATCCCGAGTTTCTGTCATTTATGAAAGTTGATATTAAGAATAGGATATTCTGGACTTCATTTTATTCATTCTTTTTTTCAGAATTCTATAAACTGTTTTAATCTATTATCTCAGTTATAGATAGATATTATTCTGGAATAGATTCTTTACTTGTTTTTTATAATAGTTGGAGCATTTACCAGTTTTGTATTTATCTTGTTTCATAGTTGATTAACTAATCTATATATATAAACTTATTGTTTTTGAGTGATGAAATTGCTTTTCTGTACTCTTCCATCAGTAAGTATTCTCTAATTGAACTATTTCTTGATTCCATTTGAAAATGTCATTCTATTTTCAGCTTTGAAAGGTCATGCTTATGTCCTTGGTCAGCTTTAGTAATTGCAGTGAGAAGTTACCTTTTTCTGGAATATTATTTAGTAAGTTATATATAAGTATGTTGACAAGCTTCCAGTATCTAACTTGTACTTGCTTGAGTCTAATAATTGTTGTGGTTCCAGCTAATTCTGGATCATTTAATCTATAACACAATTCTGTTATCTGGCTTTCTTTCTGTAATATTCAAACACTCTTTAAGTTATAAATCTTGAAATACTGTAATATATTATACTATTGAGTATTAATTGATATAATATGACCTTATTTTTGAATAGTTTTTTGTATACCATTGTTAAGGTATTGCACATCTTTCAAGATAGTATATTGTGTTGCATTCTGAATTTGATTCTTGATATTAACACTTTATTCAAAATATAAAGGACTTGTTTGTCTATTAGCTTTTTATTGTTTAGGGCTCTAGTAATTATGTTGATTTCCTTAAGCATCTGTTCTTTGAGCTCAATAGTTGTTTTTTAATTGCCTGTCCAAATTTCCAGAAATCTTGCTTGTTTGGTTCTATTCAATTCTTTCATTACTTCTTTATTGACTTCTGCTTGGACTTCTTCCAGATACTGGTTAGAGTTGTTAATAGTAACTAGGACTGATTTATTATTATTAATAGGAGAGTCATTTGCTCTATAAAATATTCTTGCTTTTTTTTTCATATCTTCCTTTGATCAAACTATTCATATAATATTATCTATAAAGACTATTGCTGCATGTCATGACTCTAATTTCCTACTACTATCTCCTTTCAAATTTGGATTCTAGATAACTGACATTTTATATTCTTTTATTTCATTATTTTGAATCTTATATAGTAGAGGATTATAAAATATTTTCCACATTAAAGGTGAAATAGTTTCTTCTTGATCTATTTCATCTCTTGCAATAATTGCTTTTGTTAGGTCTTTTTCATATATCACCTTAAACTCTCTATTGTAAAATAGACTCATTATGATTCAGATGAAACCTTCTGGAATTTTAATTCTTTTCATAGCCTTGACTAGTATATTGAGACTAAATATATCATATGTCTTTGCCATATCTTGAAAAAGTATCCATAACTCCTTTTTGTTTCTCTTGTTTTCTCATAAATATTGTTAAGAATTTGTATTGGTTCAACTTTATTTTCTTCTGGTAATCCTATATAGTTGAAACCTTTCAGGATATTATTGCTCTTACAAATATTGTATTTTTTAGTCTATTTATAAGAATTTTAGTGAAACACTTTCATGTAGCTTCTAGTAGCACTGTTAGTCTTGTATTGGTGAGCTCACACTCCTATGGCTTTGGTTTTGCTATCAAATAAATATGACTTTGCTTCCATCTATATTATGTGACCTCCTATTTTAAAAAGCAGTTCAGCATCTTCCTCAGACAAAGTTTTCCTTCTGAATCTAATCTTTTTAATATTTTATAACTGATTTGTAATTTTTCTGGGGCTTTATTATTTGAAAGCACTCAGAGTGTTTTATCTAATTCTTCTTGAGAAATCAACTTTAAGAAATCCTTGTACCATTTTTCTTTTATATAGTTTCTGAAACTGTATTCTTCTTTCCAGTTATCTGTTAGGCCATTGAAGTTAGCATCTCATATTCTAAATGGTTCTTTATAATATTTTCATATCTCTTTTTCTATTCATCCTTTCTAGTTGTTATATAGTCATTTTTTCCATTT
>CAJVPT010006475.1:0-10995 GCA_910592055.1 Acaulospora colombiana
ACTTTATTAGCAAGGAAGTATAAAAACTTCTTGCGAACATCTTTTTTGTGTGTGATCAGAGGATCAGTGGAAAGAGTAACTTGTTATAGCTTTTCTTGATATATATATTTGTTTTATATATATATATATATTTTATTCAACCATTTAACAGCTAGCTTTAACTTTGTTAATTCTTAGTCTCTCAATTATCAATCCACAGTTGACCACAAGTTTTACATTCTATAGCCACAGATAAAGATAGGTCTCTAAAGTATTTAGCATATAAAATTTTGCAGATCATTTATGTCTCTTTTTGAGAGACAAAATTCATAGCTCTTCACTTTAATAGGAACAAAGATCAGAAAATACTATAAATCAATGATTTGTATAATAGAGAATAATTGTAGATAGTTTTTTTATAATTATTAATTTAAAAATTTTAATATTTTTTAGTAAAGGACATTTGACATTTGTCCTTACTTCCCCCTTTAGGGACCTATCTTTAACCATAGGTAAGCAATGCTTTGTCGATACTGTACATGCTGTTGCTATTATTTTATTACTACTAGTATTAACTATAATATTTGCTTTTGTTTTTCAGTTTTTTGATCTCAGCTATAATTGATTACAAGCCTTTAACTTATACTATAAACAAGTAAGCAATATTATTGATATTATAATGATTTGCTATTACTTTATTGCTGCTAGTATTGATTGTAACACTATTCAACTAGCGTGGACCAAGTTAATATAAGTCGAAAAGCTGCAAAAAATCATTAATTCCTTTCTATAAAGAGTGAGTAAAGAAAATTTTTAAATTGACATGTCCTTTATATATTGTATCAATTAAGTATGCTAAGTGCCTCCAGCGGACAACCCTGGACTAGTGCAAGTAGGCTCATGTCAATATAAGGTAGTGCTTGCAAGTGTCATTGCAATATCTATATTGCCTCTAGTGGGAAATCCTGAACTAGTAGCCTCTACTGTATTGATATTGAGGCAGGAATAGTATAACAAGGATGTTTTGTACCTTCAGTAAGAAACTCTGGACTAGTTCAGGCAAGCTTGTTATCAAACACTACTTGTAAGTACTAGTTAATACTATTTGTTAACAATGGAAAATCCTGGATTAGCATATGAAATTTTATCAACAACAGACTAATTTTGGCTGCTGATTTTTTATTTTGCATTATAGGATACTGTATATATTAAGCTAATTTAACATGTTTCAATTTAGAAACCTTTATTGCTGCTCACTATTTTCTTGTATCACAAAAACACAATGATCCAATAAAATATGTTACATTTTTAAGTGAACTGATACATTATTTGTTAAATGTTCACCTAACTTTAACATAGATTCTTATCAAAATGTAAATATAATAAAAAATACTTGTATATATTTTCAAGTTTATTAACAATAAAACAATACCAAGTCAATTGGTGGAAGGATTTTTTGAGATTCTTGATTACTTGTGATAATGATTTGAAAAATACTATTGCTACTTTGAGGACGGACATTGACAATACAAAAAAAAATCCAAAAAAAAAATTCATAAAAATTTTGTAAGTTAAAATTTTTGCAATTTTTTTGTAACTATATTAAATTAACTAAATTACAAGTCAGGGAAAATTTATTGACCCAAAAGTATCTTGAGGAGGTATATACAGTAAAAATGATATATGTTAACTTCTTCTCTGATTACAATGAAAAAAAAAATAAAAGAAAAGTGGATATTTGAAAAAACCCCTTGCCTTCCCATATACTTGTGATCAATACTACCTTCTATTTTTCAAGAATAATAAAAAAAAATGAAGAAATAATAGTTCATTATAAAGCCTTCAATAAGGTGATACTGGCTGTATACCAAAATCCTATTAGTCCTAATGTACTTGAACTTATGAGAAGTACAATTATTGACATGTTTGTTTTGTGCTGACAAGTTACCTAATCATTTTTCGACAAAATAAAGTGGAATATTTATCCATTTACATAACATACCTGTTGAATTATAAGAGTTTGAAAGGTAATATTTGCAAAAAGAGAAAATTGTAGCAATGAATAGTTTTCTTTTTAACTATGCCATATATATATTTCTTGAAGATGTGATCTCAAGTATACAAAAAAAAAATAGAATAAAATGATCTACCTCAGCTAGATGGCAACAAATATGATATTATCGACAAAGAAATTACAGTTTCTTTCAATAATAAAAAAATATATTTAAACCATCCTTTAGATCTATTTGAGGTCTATTAGACTAGAGATATAGCAAGTTTGCCCATACTGACCTTAATTTTTTGAACCATGCAATTGCAACTACTTGTTTGAGAGAAATATGATCTGCTAACAATAAAGAATTTACTTGCAATAAAGGGGATTTTGATCAAGGCAACTTTTATATGATTAAATGGGGAATTAAAATTGAAATAATAAGTATTTTTTAAACATTATAAATTATTAAAAATTTAAGTTATTAATAAATTAAAATTGCCACAATTTTTACTAGGAAATACTCTTTATTGCTGGCTAGAGAATAAATTGTATGGTATTACAGTATTATCAATAGAAGGTATAACTTGTGGGTTGTCCCAAAATTTGATCAAAAAAATAGTATCAACTATAAAAAAATAGAGAGAATATAAAGAAGAAGTATATATATATATATATATATATTTTTTTTTAAGCTAGCTTGGCCAAGTTTATTAGCAAGTTTTATTATATAGGTACATTCAATAAAAAAAAAAACAGTAATATGCCAATAAACTAATAATAGGTTTAAAAACTACCTTATGACTGAGCTATTTACAGACAGAGACCTAATAAAGGAACCATTAGGGTGATATAAAATTTTAAAAAGAAGGATTTATATATATATTGAATCTAATTTATCTAACTTAACCCAAGAGGTAATAAGGGGGGTTGTGTTTATTATCCTACTCTGCTATCTCTATTTAGAGGAGAAAAATGAAGCTAAGATTGTACAAATTTAAACAAGAATGAAAATTTTGCATTACAAAAAAGGTATTAGAAGAAAGAGAGAAAATAGTTTGGTTATGAGTGACTTGGAGACATACTACTGCTACCATATTGATACTATGGGCTGGTTACTCTTTGAGGACTTTATCAGTTCAAAGCACAGTACCTGTTTCTTCACTGCTTTCAGTACCTCTATATTGTGGTTCTTGTCTATTAGTTCTTATTTTTTTATTCTATACTCTATCCAGTATGAAATCTTCTACTGGTATTCTTTTAGATGATAATAAGTCAGGATTTTGAAGGGCTCTAGGATATAAGAAGTAAAAAAGAAGTATATCATATAGATTTCCAATATAATCAATTATCGATTGATCAACATGCTTTGCAAGCACTTGAAATATTGATAATAAAAAATAAAGAAAAAAATGATATGGAGAATCAAGTTATTTTAAAGAGTACTGGCTATAGTAGGGAGTATATTAATATAGAAGCAAGTGAATGATCATGGATTAAATAAATAAATTTATTTAAATTTAATAAAGAAAAATTTTTAAATTTAAAGTTAAAAAATATTTCTGAAAGAAAATATACTAGTTAAAATTTTTTTTATTAAAATAAAGTCAGATTAATTTAAATATATTTAATTTAATTTAGTTAAATCAAAGCAGTTATAGTTAAACATACTTTAAAACAGATTTAAAATGTACCAAATCAGTTTCAAATTGTTTTTGCATCAAATCTGAATCAGATTCAAATTTAGATTCAGATTTGGATTAGATCAAATCAAATCAAATTCAGATTCGAATCAGATCAGATCAAACTATTATGGTTTTGAATTAAATTGGATCAGTTTAAAATAAATTGGATTCATATTCGATTCATATTCATAAAAACTAGATCAAATCAAATCTAATTAAAATATGATCCAATTTGATCATTGTGATCACTAATTTAGAATATAGAGAGCTTGTTTTTTTATCATCTTTTTATATTTAAGGACTCTCATGACTATATTGACTTCTTTAAGCATTCATTCTTTAAGCTTTATTGCTATTTTTTGATTACTTGTTCAGATCCCTAAGAATCTAGTCTATTTTATTCTATTAAGCTCTTTAATTATTTCTTCTTCAGTATCTGTTTTCACTTCTTCAGAATAACAATTAGAATTGTTAATAGTAGCCAAGACTAATTTGTTGCCATTTATTTGAAAATCATTGGTTTTGTAGAAGATTTTTGCAGATTTCAGAATTATTTCCATATCTTCCTTAGATCTTGCTATCCATATTGTATTATTTATAAAGGCTATAGTTACATGTCTTAATTTTAGCTTTTTTATAGTCTGTTTTTTTTAGATCAGAGTTCCATGTAACTAACATTTTGTACCCTCTTTGTATATTATTCTAAATTTTGCAAAAGAGAGAATCATAAATGATTCTTCAAAATAAAAATGTAATGGTTTCCCCTTGATCAATTCCATCTTCAGCTACTATTGATTCTTTGAGATTATTTTCAAATATAACATGAAATTTTTTATTTTTAATAAGGCTCATTATAATCTTTATGAAACTTTTTGGAGTTTTAATTCTTTTCATTGCTTTTAACAGAATATCTAGACTAATTATATCATATGCTTTTGCAGTATCTTGAAAAAGAATCTATAGTTTCTTTTTGTTTTCTTTGACATCTTCACAAATATTGTTGAGAATTTGAATTGGTTCTGTTATACTTTCTCCTAGCAGCTTCAGTCCTTTGAGAATATAATTGGTTTTATAAATATTTCACATTCTATTAGTAAGGATTTTAGTAAAACACTTTTTTGTAACCTCTAGTAAGACAATAGATCTAGTATTTGAGAGTTCGCAATTCCAAGGTTTATATTTAGCTATAGAATATATATAACTCTGTTTCCAATATTTCAGAATGCCTTTTCATCTTAAGAAATTATTTAACATTTTTCTCAAAAAATCTTTTCCCTTTTGGCTTAACCTTTTCAATATTTTGTAGTTGATTTGAGATTTTCCTGGAGCTTTGTTGTTGAGAAGTGTCCTCAATATTTCACTTAGTTCTTGTAAAATTGATTTGAGTAGTTTGTTGTATCAAGCTACTTGGATATATTCTTTTAGTTTGTACTCTTTTTTCTATTCTTCTGATAAACTTTTATAGCTAGCATTTCTTTTTTTGAAAGTCTCATATGATACCATCTTATTTCCTTTTCTATTTCATCTTTTTGTATTGTGATGTATTCATTATCCCTTTGCTTAATCTTAATTCTATCTAATACTATTTTGCTTTTTATTTGATTGGTTAGGGAGCTAACCATCCATCTTTGATTGTTTCTCAAATTATTACATCTCTATTTCAGAATAGTTTTGATGCCATCTCTTGTTTTTTTGACTTCCAATCTTTGACATATGAATTTGAGAACTTTTATAATACCTTGAATATCTTTTTTCAGAATTTTCATAACATATTAGAGATACTATACTGAATGCAATAGTTTTCAATTTTATAATTTGGATTATGGATACTATTATATTTTTCTATAATTAAGCTAAGAACCTGTAGCTTATCTATTTCTTTTATGTTTCTGCTTTGTTATAAAGTCCTTTAAATTGTAGTGCTTTTTATAGCTAATAAATTCAGCACTATGTTTGTAATTCTTTTCTTCTAACTAGATTATTTTCTTTATTATCAGTTTATTAAAAACTACTTTACATAACAGTTTCTTAAAGGTTTCTCACAGCTTGTTTGCATAATCCTTCTTTTCATCTTGATTAAGTTCTTCTTGAAGCAAGAATTCTAATAACATTTTAAATTTGTGGTCTGCACTTTTTCAAAAAGCTTGTTATTGTAATAGAGATGTTTCCTTTATATCAATTCTCCTTAATATATTTGTAGAGGGTTTTGTGATTCTGCTTGTGAAAAGATCTTTGTCATATAGTGTTATTAGAAGCATGATATGGTTACTTTCATAATGTCTTCCATGTCTTGATTATTGAATTGATATAATGGATAAATTGATAAACTAAAAGAAATTCAAATATAGTCTATTCTACTACTATTTCTTAAGTTTTTCCTTGTTGGGAATTTCTTTTTGCCTTCCTATGTGGCTTGCATATCTATAAAGTCCCTTTCATTAAGAAAGTTGAATAATGGGATTTCAGGTTACTATTATAGTTTGAAGCTTGCTTTGAAAGAGGACTTTCTATTCTCTGATAGGTTATAAACTGTATTAAAGTCTTTCATTACTATTGTGTGAAAGTCTTGTCTATATTTTTTTTAATAAGATTAGTTATCTTATTCTGTACCATTTTATATCTTAGTTTACTAGAAGAAATATAGATTTATATGATATAGATATTCTTTCTTTTTATAAGCATGTTGGTGGCAATAATGTATCCTTCTTCTTTTTCTACTGATGCAATCTTTTTTTCCAAATCTCTTCTGATTAAGAAACTAACTCTGCTCCAAATAGTGTATCTTTGTTGATACTATAAAAGTATTTGTAGTCTTTCTAGTTGTTGAATGCCCACTGTGCATTGACTTGTATTAGTTTTGTTTTGCATAACCCCAATATGCCTATTCCTTGTTCTAGTATCTCTTCAATTAGATTTTGTTGTTTTGTTTTGTTTGTAATTCCTCTGATATTATGTGTACCAATTCTAATCATCTTTTTATCTATATCATCTTCTTCCTGGATTTTCTTGAATGATTTGTGTCTACTTTGTTGTTTAGAAAATCTTTCCACTCATCTTGTAAAAATATGGAAATATCTAGATGTTCCATTTCTTCTAACTTATTATTGTTTATTAAAGTTTGTTTGTTGTTCATATTTATGGTTTTTGATAAGAAGGCAGTGGACTCTTGCTTTTCTTGATTGCTATCAAGAACTAATACATCTTTAGGAGCAGTTTGCTTCTTTATTACTTAGTCTTGATCTTCTGAAGACTGTTTGTCTCTTTAAAGTATCTATTCTAGCATGTATTCTTTCCAGATTGGCTAAAATACTTTTAAAGAGATTTAGAGAGCTTTTTATTTCAAGTCTCTCCTTATTTTTAAGAAAACTATATCTATTGCTTTGCTGATTTCTAATTGGTTTTCTATTACTTTCTGTTGCAGGATATTCTCTACTTTTGTTCTTTCCTCATTCTATTCTATTATTACTTTTATATCTAATTTGTCTCTGGTTTTTGAAGCTATGATAACTTGATGAAGTGGAAATAGAATCTATTGATTTATTGTCTAATTGTGTGTCCAATGTTGATTTATTATTTACTTCTATACTTTTGAACCTAAATCATATATTTCTATTCTTCTTTTAAGATTTTGTCTTTCTGATTTGAAAGTATGTTTGATACTTCAAGAAAGGTGATTTTCTTGCAAGAAAATATATAGTTTGTATGCTTTATCTCTTTCTTCTTTCATTTTAAAACAGACTATTGTAAAGTTACACTTCTTGAGTATGTAAAGATCTTTGGATATATAGCATGCCTTGACTTGAGTACCATTCAATACTCTTGCTATCAGGCTAGTATAAGTTTTGTTAGTACCCAGAAGTCTTGCTGAATTATCATTTCTCTTAATTAGTATCTGATTAATTTTATTGTTACTAAGCTTAACCTTAGAGAATATAATTCTTGACATTTCTGTACTAATTAGAATTATTCAGATTGCTTTAGAATTTAAGCTGAGATATTTGTGTCATTTAATATAAGCTTTCATATATGGTTTTATGTTTACCTTATATATATAAACATTTTGAACTTCTCTAATCTTTTTAGATGTGCCTTTATAAGATTCTTATGGACTTTTTGATCCATATCTATTAAACATACATATCAGACCTCAGTATCTTCTTTGGTTTTAGATTCTTGGAAGATTTTTCTGTCTAAGTTTCTTTCTGTTTTCTGTTTCTTGAGAGTAGCCAGAGATATTATATGTTGAATCACAAAGTTGTCTTCTTTTTGATTAACTTTTTTTATACATCTTGTAATGTTTTCTTCTTCTTGTATTCAAAAAACTAATTACTTATTTCTATTAATAAATTCTTTTCTCAGCAAGCTTCTTTTTTCTTGTGGAAGTTTAAGGATATTGTCTAAGTATGCTTTGGTTTCATTTTTTATTTCTTCTGAAATATTGACTGCCATTGCACATAATCTATAGATTTCTTTCTTTTTTATGAAGTACAAATTTGTTGATGATGTCACATCTCTATTTCTAGTAATATAAGAGCTGTGTTCACTAATACATTGTCTTTTGACTGCTTCTTGGAGTTCTTGTAATTCCAACTCTTCTATCTCCTGTGCACATGCCATTGTTACTTTATTGTTTACTATTAATTCATTATTTACTTGTTCAATAATTCCATTGGTTATCACTCTGATTTAATATGGTTTACAGGGTTCTTAATAATTTTCATGAACTTGTTTTCAATATAGGATTGTAGGAGATCTTTTTTATTTCTTTACCTTGTTACCAAAAATATGTAATATGCTGAGTTAAAATTCTTTCCTTGTGAAAAGTTATTACATAATCTCCTAATATCTTAGCTATAATACTGTCTAAGATCATATAAGTTTCTGGTGATGAGGCTATTGGTTTATTGAATTCACTATTTCTTAGTTGTAATAATTGTTGTGTTCATCATATTTTCTTGAGAAGTTGATCAGGATATTTATTATATCCTCTTCTTTCTTATTAACTATTTGTAATATATGTTATATTCTATTCATGTTTAATGGCTTAAATCTATTGATAAATCATATAAATACTTATTGTATTTATCGATGGTCTATTTTTAGGTTGCTAATAAACCTTTTTGAGATTGTATTATTTATATATTTCAATTAAATAATACAGAAAAATCTTATTTGTTATTTTGATATGTTTATTTGTTTATATTGATAATCCTATTCTACTTTTGAAAATTGTTGTCATGTTTATATAAAATGTTGATCAACTTGTTTAGATAACAAGATATATGTATACATATATGTTTTGCTTGTTACTTTTATGTGTATACTTGTTTTGCTTGTCTGCTTTTTACATGTTTGTGTTTGCATGACAAAATAAAGAATAGATATATTGTTTATGTGTACATATATATTTAGGCTGTCTTGTCTTTAGGAAGCTTTAATATCCTTCTGGACCTTTAAGTAACTGAAGCAACTTGATTTATCAAGTGAACTTAGTTGCTTTTTGGGTTCCTTACAGTATTAAGAAAGATATTAACCTGCACTGGCCTGGCTGTGAGCTATGTAAAGTTGATATTGACTTTCTTTTCTAACTGTAAATCAGTTTACAGGTCTTTTTTCTTCTTCCTAAAATTTTTAAAAAAAAGAAGTAAAAGAAAATTAGTAAAGCAGTATATACTTCTTTTTTTGATATTTCTGAATAACTTGTTATATGTATATTGAAAGTGCTTGGTAGCTTGGTTTAAAGAATATATATATATATTTTTTTGTATATTTGAATTGATTCACTTTTTTCAAGAAAATTACCAAAAAAATTTTTTTTTGAAAAAATAAGAATCAACATTATTTAATTATAATAATATAAATAATATATTATATATTATATTATAGTATTTTTTTTTTTTTTTTAATTCACAATCATATTATAATAGCTTGTTTTTATTAAGAAATTAAAATACTATAAATTTACAATAATTTATAGATTTTTACAAAGTAACTAACTTATCTTTATATATAAGTACTCTAGGTTAGATTTTACAAATAATATTATACCCCTAATAAATGGATAATGATCTCTATCTATCAGGATTTTGCCAATAGTTTGTAACTGTTGATTATTTGAAAGCCAATGAATTGCTAAGTTAAAAAGAGAAAAGAGAAAAATGATTGAAAAAAGGAACCAATTCAAAACTTATCAAAAAAGTTCCAAAAAGGATCTGTCTAATTGGAATAGTCTTCTTACTTTATTTGAATCTCAGAAAAAATCTTCTTTTTCATCTCCTGCAGTATTGGATAGGTCAATTTAACTGGTTTTTCATTTAAGTGAGTTTTAGATTGAGATAAAATATCTCAAAAAAAGCATTTATATCTCAGCTTTTTTTTATTAAAGCTTTATCACCACTTGAAAAATTTAGATAAGAGATGGAGTTTGTAATTCATATTATCTATCATTTAATCTTTTGATATCATAAAAGTCTTTATTAAGGGATTTGGACTTTTGGAGAAAACATTTATGCAACCTTCTTTTCAATTATTAATAATGTTATTGAAACATGTGACTGTAACTAATAGGAACTTGTTTATATTCTAAAAACTAATGTGTTTCATGTCAACCAATTACTTTTATTAAATATTTATACCATCCAAAATTTAGGATCAAACTAATATAGGTAAAATCCCTCAAAAAATTATGAAAGTAAAAGTTCTAAGAGAACCAAGATAGTTAAAAAAGAAAAAAATAAGCCTTTTTATTGCAGAAAACCTCTATAAATCTCTTGCTTCAAAGGTTAAATAGGCTTTTAAGTACTTCATAATCAGTTTTTTTTTCTTTGGGAACTTTTTTGCCATTAGTATCAAAGGTATTACTTGACTTTTCTTAATCACTAGGAGTTAAGTTTTTGAGTAATAAAGGTTTGTAAACAAAAAAAAAAAGAATAGAGACAACTTTTGAAATCATACTTCAAGTTGTTTTAAGGAAAGTATTAAGACTTTATTAGCAAATAAGTATAAAAACTTCTTGTGACCATCTTTTTTATATGTAGTCAGAGGATTAGTAGAAAGAGTTATATATTATATTATAGTTTATATTATTTATAATTTATAAATATAACTTAACTCTTTCCACTGATTCCTTAACAACATATAAAAAAAATATTTGCAAAAAAGTTTTATACTTTTCTGCTAATAAAGTCTTATTACTTTCCTTAAATCAACTTGAAGGATAACTTAAAGAGTTCCTCTCAACCCCTCTCTCTTGTTTATATTTCTTTTCAAACAAAAACTTGACTTCCAGTAATCAAGAAAAGTCAAGAAACACCTTTTTTACCTATGGCAAGAAAGTTC
>CAJVPT010006476.1:0-10992 GCA_910592055.1 Acaulospora colombiana
TCTAGTCGTGTAAGAGCTATGTTCACTAATACATTGTCTTTTTACTGTTTCTTGGAGTTTTTGTGCTTCCAGTTCTTTGATTTTCTATGCATATGTCATTGTTACTTCATTGTCTATTATTGATTCATTGTCTATTTGTTTGACAATCTCCATTGGTTATCACTCTGGTTCATGCTGAATTTTAGGATTCTTGATGATTTCTATGAGCTTATCTTCAATGAAGGGTTGTAGGAGATCCTCTTTAATCCCTTTGTCTTGTTGCCAAAGATATATAATATGTTGAGTTAGGATTTGTTCCTTGTGAAAGGTTATTATGTCTACTCCTAGTATCTTAGCTATAATACTATCAAGGATGGTATATGTTTCTGGTGACGAGGCTTCTGGTCCATTGAATTTATAGTTTCTTTGTTTAAGTAGTTGTTGTGAAGCCCATAGAGTAGAATGTTCGTCATGTTTTTTTGAGAGATTGATTAATATGTTTACTATAGCCTCTTCTCTTTTGATAACAATCTGTAATATACCTTGTGCTCTATTCATATCTGCTATTGGTTTAGATTTGTTAATAGATTACGTGATTACTTGTTTATGTTTATCAGTTATTCTATTTTTGGATCATGGATAAACCTTTCTGAGGTTGTTGTTATTTATATTTTTGATTAGGCAATACGGAAAAACCTTGTTGTGTTGTTTGGATATATTTATTTGTTGATATTGAAGATCTTATCCAAATTTTGTGAGTTGTTGTTATGTTTATGTAGAATATCAATCAACTTGTTTGAACCTTGAGTTATATGTGTATGTGTGTGTTTTGTTTGTCACTTTTACATGTATAATTGTTTTGCTTGTTCACTTTTACGTAATCGTATTCATGTAACAAGATGAAGAATAGTTATGTTGTTTTTGTGTGTATGTACGTTTAGACTGTCTTGTTCTTGGGGAGCTTTGATATCCTTCTGGGTCTTTGAGTGACTGAAGTAACTTGATTTATCGAGTAAACTTAGTTGCTTCCTGGGTTCCTTACAGTGTCAAAAAAGATGTTAACCTGCACTGGTCTGGTTGTAAACTGTGTGAAGTTAATATTGGCTCCCTTTTTCTGACTGTAAATCAATTTATCGATATCTTTTCTTTCTCCTAAAAATTTTAAGAAAAAGAAGTAAAAGAAAATTAGTAAAACAATGTACAGTATACCTCTTTCATTGATGTTTCTGAAGGGCTTGTTATATGTGTATTGCTAAAGCTTGATAGCTTGGTTTGAAAGATATGTTGTTTTTCCTTGTGTGTTTGATCAGGTTTGCTTTTTCAAAAAAATTACCAAAAAAAAGAAATTTTTAGGAAAAAAGAGGATCAGCGGAAAGAGTTTTTTTAATAACTTCATATCTAATAATATTCTAATTCAATAATTACACTTACTGAATAATATAAATTTTTTTTTTTTTTAAACACTTAACTTGCCTATTTTATTGATTGATACATTACATATATTGAATTTATAAAGAGATTTTACAAACTTTTTTCTATGTAGAGTAGAACAATAAAACCTATTGATAATGGGCACTTACCGCCATTGGTGGTGGGGCTCGGTTTTCTTACCCCTTGTAGCTTGTTGTACCTATATTAGGAACTAACATGCCTAGGTGCCATTAGTGTGTTCGGTGATAATGGTGAGAATGGTTGAGATTTCTTTGATGATTTTTTCTATGATTGTTGATGGCGGATTTTTTGCCTTTTTGTTCATGTATATCTTGTTGGACCATCTTTGTTTGCGTGTGTTGTTGTCATGTTTCTTATTTTTGGTGATGTTGGTAATTCCTGTGGCTTTTTCCCATATCTAGATCTGGAGATATCTGTTTGCCCATATGTTATATGTGATGAATCTGATATTGTTTATGATGCTACGTGTGATCTCTGCTATTTTTTCCTCTGGAATGAATTGTTGTAGGCATTTGATAACCTTTTGGCTGATGCCACCTCGAGTTATTATTTCCCAGAGTTGGTTGTCTTCCAGGTGGTCTTGTATTTCTTTTTGATTCGATGTGGGTTATTTTTGCAGTAGCTTCTATATATATAGTGGATGTTATTAGTTCTTGAATATTTATGCCATGATGTTTGCATTTAAAGACATGCATGTTGTTCTCGATGTAATTGCAGGCAAAGCATTTCAATGATTTATATATATTTGGGTATCTGGTATGGAGTTTATCCATGATGGGGAGTTCCATATTCCATAGTTTGATCACAAATTTTCTGTGGCAGTGGTCTATTGTGTTGATGTGTGCACCTGTAAATTTGGTGGGGTGTAAGTGTTTAGTCGAGTTTTACCAATCTATGTCTCTTTTAAGTGGAGTACTTAGATCTTTGTTTTTGTCCAAAGTAATCCATTGGTGTGAGAGCTTTGCTTGTCTCATGAGTTTGATTGATTTTCGGATTGTGCTTGTGATTTCTATATTTCTGTTGAAATTGAAGGAGACGATGTTCTGTATGAAACAGTCTTGAAGTAAGGTGCCCTTATATATGTTGTGTTTTAGACTTTCTTTCGCGAGCTTATCTGCTTGTGTTAGCTCTATATTGTTGTTTCCATTTTTATCTATTTTGACCCACTTTATTTGAGTGTGTCCCTTATCGATTATAGTGGCTAAATTGTAGATTAGTCAGATTTCACTAACATCCTTGATCCCTTCTCCTTTTGCTTTTTCAAGTTCAATAATGAGTCAGTGTGGATGGTAGCTACTGTATCAAATGGTAGGGTGCTGATGGCAATGGTTGTAACTATTATTTCTACATGGAAGGTTGAGCGCTGTCCTGTGATATGGATACTCACTTCGTTTAGGGGAGAGGGATTGTCTGAAAAGATTATACCTGTGTCCATGGTGTTAGGGTTGTTGGTTTTGAAAGCACCGTCAATTGTTATGTTTGTTGTTTTTGATCTCTTGAGATGTTTGTGAATTTGGGTAAGCTTATTCAAGGTAGATTCGTGTAATGACACCACTTTGATCAGATTCTTTAAGTTTTGTAAGGTGAAATCGATTTCGATGGTATTTAAGATTGAATTTGACTCTGCAATCCATCATTGTATGCTATTTGGTGAAACTTGGAGTCTGTAACAGGGTTTGTTATTATTGCCGGTATTTGTCTTTGTGCTATTGATAACTAGGACTTGGATAGCTTGATCTGATCGGGTTCTAAAGCAGCACATATCAGGTTAATTGTTGATGTTTTCATTTAGTTCGCAGCCTGGACATTGTGTTACAAGTGAGGTATTTGTGATGGTATAATGTCGAAGTTTTATGTAGTTCTCTTTTCTGCTGATTGTTCTCCCTAAATGTAGGTTGTAATTTTGTTGGGAGATGTACCAGGAGCATTCTTGTTTGTCCAGTTGCTTCTGTTTATTCACTGTTTCTTGTTGGAGTTGAGCTTTAGGTTTTAACTTGTTGTACGAGCATGTGTATTGATATAATTTTGTATTATATGTCTGAGGATTGCGAAATATGCTGATTCTTTTTTCTTGATTATTTTGTTGTGCAGGGCTTCTACTTGATACTAGTTGAGGGCTTTGGTATGGTAGGTGTTAAGAACTTGTTCGATCCATAAGATGTTGTGTGCTCTAAGTCTCTTTCTATTATTGTTGTACCATTCTACTGACATTATGTCTTCAATATATGTGAGGTGTTCAGTGTTGCTAGATGTTTCTGTTTGTCTTTGAATTGAGAGATCTTTCATTTGTATGTTTCGAAGTATGTCTTGAATTAGATTGGATTTTGTTGAAAAGATTTTGGGGCATTTAATGAAAATATCTTCTTTCTGCCATGCTATCCACTGTAGTTGTTGAGTGCACAGTTTGATGACGAATCCTGCTAGGTTGTTACTAGCATATAGTTCTTACAGATTACTGCAGTATTTTTGTTATTGTCTGGTCTCGATTTCTATTAAGTTATATTGATTACTAAGGTGTATAACTGGTGTGAGGGTTGAACTGGCTAAGTGTACTCTTTGCTTGAATGAGTTCCATATCCTTTTGTCAATCCATGATGTTTCTGTTTGAATAAAAACTAAATCACTCAATAGATATTCTATTGATGAGAATAGGACATGGTTGATGACATTGTTGTGCATTTTGTCTGTAATGGCCTTCCTTATCAGTTGATTACAGATGGTGGTAACTTTTCTTTTAATTAGTTTGTGTTGATATGCTTTTCCTCTTCATTTTTCATGCCAAACCCCAAGTACTCTAATTGCTTGTGTGCTTGAGATTGGTGATACCTCATGTTCTGGAAAGGTGATACTGTCTTGGGAACCAATGATGACAAGAAGTTTTGATTTGAGTGGGTTAACAGTAATGTTGTTTAGGTGATAGAATAATGCACTGACTTCCATTATTGTTTCAAGCTATTCTTTGTTTTATATGATGAAGATTGTATCATCCATATATGTTGTCACTGAAATATTTAGTTTGATTGAGCTACAGTTGTCAAGTATAGGTTTGTGGCATGTCAGTTGATAACCTTATAAATTGCTTATTTCAGTGATAAGAGGATCGTAGTAAATTTGCCAAAGGAGTGGTGAAATTGTGTCTTCTTGGTCAATGCCTTCTTCTATGTTATGGGGATCCATTTGACTGAAGAATATAATAACTTTATTGGATCTGTTTAAGAAACAGCTGTTGATGATATTGATGATTTTCTGTGGTATTTTGATTCTGTGGAGTGCCGTTGTAAGGCGATCAATATTGACAGTATCATATGCCTTGCTCATGTCTTGAAAGAGCATCAGGTAATGCTTGTTCTGTTCCCTTGCATCTTCCAGCACTTGATTTATTATAGCAATTGGTTCCCGTATACTGCTACCTGGGAGAGCTGTCCAGTTGTTTTCTGAGAGGATTGCATTTTTAGTTATAATCCTTATAAGTTTGTTGTTAATGAGTTTGGTGAAAATCTTCTTAATGGATTCGAGCAGAGTAATAAGACAGATAATGTTGATGTTGTGTTGCCAGTCCTTTGGTTTGGATATAGGATATATTGTTTCTTCCTTCCATTCTTTAGGGAGTTGTTCGTATGTGAGGATGTTATTGAACAGGATAGTTATAAAGGCTAGAACTTCTTTGCTGAGATATTTATAGACTAGGTATGGGATTTGTGAGGGTCCAGATGCTGACTTGTTACTAGATTTTTTGATGGTCTGTTTTATTTCTTCCGTGGTGAATGGGTATAACATGGGGTTGTACCATTCTTCTTTTATATGTAAAATTGGTTGGTATACTTGTTGCCATACTGTACTTTTTTGTTCAAGAATCTGTTTTCTTTTTGTCCAGTTGCTGAAGTGAGAGTGGACTGTTTCTTTTATTTCTTGGAAATTGTAGATAAGAATCTTTTCATTGCCTTCATGTTTAATTAATTTGATTGTGAAGATGCTTCGTTTAGGGTTGTCGAGTAGGGTCCTGATTAGTTTTTTCTTGTCTGTGTCATACCAGTTGTTTCTGTTTTTGAGGGCTTGGTTGATGTTTTCTCTAGTTTTGGTATTTATATCTTTCTTGTTGGCAGTTTTCTCCAATGCTATCAGTTTGTCAATTTCTTCGATAATGCGATAGTGTTTGATTCTGGTAACCATTGATCTATGGGAGTCTTTCCAAAGATAGCTTGCTAGATGTTGCTCAACTGTTCAGGGTCTGCTTTGTCATCGTGTTTGTTATGCAGCCTAATCTGCCTTTTGTACTATGTCAGTTGTATAAGGAGTAGTGGTTTGGGTGGATTAGAGTTCTTGGATCTGTTTCTTTATTTTTCTTTGTATTTATGGATGTGTTTTTTTGCTGAACTCAAGATAGCTTGTTTAAGGTAGTTCCATCTTTTGTCAACATTGGTTAGGTCTTGTGTGAGTATTTTGTTAAGTGTGGATACATAAGTATCGAGATTTGCTGTAATTGCTTTCCATTGTTTGTCTGTCATCCGTTCCCAGAAAAAGCGAGTATTGGTGTTATGGTGTCTGTTACGTTTGACCTTTGTGTCTATCTGCCATGATTCAATGTATGTTATTTGGATACTGTGATCAGTGGTTATGTTTGTGTTTTCTGTAATGAATGAGTCTATGGTATACCATGTGGGACACATGTTTATCCATATCATATCAATTCTGCTTGAAGATAACGTCGAGTGCCAGGTATATTTTTTTGATTGGGAATTGTGATATCTGAATATGTCAATCATCCCTAACTCATGAAGTTGTTCACAAAAGCTATTTATTTTGTCTCTATGTATTTTTCTGTTTGTGCTAATTTTGTCCATTTTCTGTGATGGGCTGATGTTGAAGTCACCACTTATTATTATGTGTCAGTTCACACTGTTATACTGTTTGATCCATTTTATGATTTGTTTTTATATTTCTGTTCTAAGCTTTCCGGCTCTGACAGGAGAATATATGCCAATAATTCTGCAATAGGGTTTGTTAGGGAGTACAATATCTATGCACATGGTTCGATCCAGGAAACATTGTATTTCAATCACATGGTTGGAGAGAGGTTTCTTGATTGCAATGCCCATGCCAGCACCGATATTATTGTCTCCTTCCCACCATGTAGAGTAGTCTTCGCTTTTCCAGTGTTGTGTATTGTTTTTAGTTCCATTGGTCTCTGTTGATATTATTATGTCCCAGTCATTCATGTGCCATGTGGTGAATTAAGTTTCTCTTTTGAGAGGGTCGTTTAGGCCTCTACAATTTAGAGTGGCTACTATCCAGTAAGGTTTCATGTGGTTTAGTTTAGCATTGGTTGAATTACATTGTGATATGTTTTCAGGATATTGTGAAGTGTTTTAATGGTTGTAAGTTTTTCCAGAATTGTTGCTAAGAAGTGGGGTATTTGTTGTAGTAATGTTTTGAGTTGTTTTGTTCGAGGTACTTGCATTTGTGTTTGTGTGATCAGAGACTATGGTGTTGCTTGAGGTGTTGTTATTATTCTTTAATATATTGTTACTTTGAGGGTTATCATTTTTTTGTTCAGTGGTTGTGCTGCTTGTATTACTTATATTATTGATGTGTGGAGAGAAGCTGTCTTGAGTTACTTGAAAGAATATTTGTAATGGTTGATACTAGTGCATTCATGGTTCTGTCCATGTTTCCTATTGATCGATGGAGTTGTTGTTGTTGCTGTTGAATGTCTTGTATGTTTGAGGGTTCAGCTACTGGTGTTTCAATATGATTGTCAGTATTTGTATTATCCTCTTCTATACCTTCTGCATCTGCATAACAGTATCATTCGAGATTATCAATTCTTTCGTCAAGATTTTCCAATGATTCTTTAATGGAAGTGAGTTCTTTACAGATTGCATTGAGGGCTGTGAGAATGTCATCTGTTAAGTCCAAGTTGTGTTCATTTTCTGGAATGTTGTGAGAACTTCTGGCAGCTGCGGCATATAATCCTGGTCTGGTGAGTTTGATGCTTTGTAGTAGTTGTGTTAGTCTACAGATGTGTGTGAATTTGGCCAGTTTGAATCGATTGTATAATTTTGTGAATTTTTGGGCTTGTTCATGATTGTACTCGTTCCACTGTTCTCTTCATTCTTTGATTGTGCAGTTGGCTACGAGGTGGTCAGGACTATTACAAATGGTACAAAGTTTTGTGTCGATGGGTTTACATATCAGGATAGTTTCCCCAAGACAGAAAGTTTCCTTTAGTGCCTGTTGAAGAAGTTGTTCATTGTCAAAACTGAGAACTGCATATTTTCTTAGTTTGTATAACATTAGTTGAAGTATGTAACAGGTTTTTGCTTGTAACTTTTGGCAGATGTACTTGAGGTCAAATGCACAGGTCCCAGGTGGAAAGTTGGTTAACTTTATAGACAGGGTTCCCCTATTCTTCATTTCTGATAGGTCCCAGGTTGCGTCAAAGATCCTTACTGAGTCTGCTTTGATGGGGGTACTTCAATATTCAAGTGCTTTACGTTTATTTTTCAAGTTGGAGAATGTGATCATGGCTGACTGCCATATTTGTTGTGTTGTCATCTTGATATTGGTTATTAATCTGAACTTGGCAAAAGTCTGTTGCATGTCTATGAATCTTGTGTTCAGGGGGATGTTCCACACCCTGATGCTCATTTCCTTATCAAGTCTTGTGATTGTTTTGGGAAGTGGTGTGAGTTTGATGTTACTTGTTTCGATCAGGTTTGTGTTGCTAGCTGTTTCTGCAGAGTGGTGGTCTTCGAAAATAGTAATTATATGATCAATCTTCTCTATTCGTTTGCTTTGAATTGTGAGAAGTCCTTCAGGGAGTTAAGTGCCTTGATGAGGAAAATGATTTTTTTTCCTGTGGAATCTTCAGGTAGCAAATCTGCTCTGATTTCGAGTTTGATTCTCTCTCTGCCATATCTGATGTTTCTATCAAAGAGAGAACAGGGTCTCAGCTTGCTCCCTTGTCTTGGTTCTTTTTTCGTGCATTTTTCCTGGGTTTGCCAGTCTTGCTCTTCTTAGAAAGAAGTGCTACCGTCAAAGTCCATCTCAATGTCTGAGTCGTCAGCTCTTGCTGGTTGAGGTCGTTGGTTGCCGTTTCTTTGACCTTTGCTAAGGGGTTTTCATTAGTCTTGTGCCATGTTTCACCTATATTGTACCATGCCTTGTTATATGTGTTTTGCTCCTCTTCTACCTGTTCACTCCAGATGTGTTGGGTTCATTCAATATTGATATCTTCTGTTGTTCCGGTGGTAGTATCATTGTCTTGAGTTGTTGTTTGTATAATACTGAGGGATGGAGGGATGATTTGTTTTTGTGAAGCTGTTTGTTTGATGCTGGGTTTCTTTTCGAGTTTTTTGTATGTTTCTTTGCTGATGGGGCTGGCTGTGCCTCTAGTGAGCTTGTCAATATTGTAGTTGGGCCTACTGGTTGAGTATTGTGGTCTTTTGGGTCTCTCCATTTTTCAACTATTTCTTGAGTTTTTGTGGTTTATGCTATTGCATCACAGAAAAACAGGAAAGAGTTGATGGTTTTTGAAAAACTGATTTGCTGAATAATATAATTAACAATCTTAAAGAATACAATATAAGTATAAGTTATAAAATATCTTCAAACAATAGTGATAATAAATACACTCTAATAATAATACATTTATAATAGGAAAAAAACTAATGACTCAGTATCTTGCAAATTCTGTGACTTGCTTCAGTTCACCTCAAGGTGAATGTTAGCTCCACTAATACTAATATTTGTATGGAAGAGATTAAAGCTGATTTGAAGTATGTTCCTCATATTATAATTTGTTAGTTCTATGTACAGGTTTTCTGCAGTCTCTTGTTTCCTCACCTTATTCTGTGACTTCCTTTTGCCCAGTGTTTTGATATTGTACTTTGTTCATTCTTGCTTCATTTTTCTGGATATGTCTTGTGTTCTCTCCCACTTTGCTATCAGTTCATATCTCAATCTCCAGATTTTTCTTTTCTCTTGCCAGAATTGTTCTATTGCATTTTTTACTACTATCTTGACCTCCTTCTTATCTCCTGTAATTTCCTCTGTTATCTGGACCATTTTGTGGGTGATGACCTCTCTGATTAGATCTGTGAAGCCCATCTGGTTTTCTGTTTTTGTACTTGAGTTTATGAAGTGTTTTCATCTGCTCTGAATAGGTTGCGACTGTTTTTTGCCATTGATCCTTGCTATGTACTTGCGTGTCAGAAATGTTGTGATCTTTTCAGATAACCTTGTTCTATTTGGTCCACAATTAAAAGGATATAGATTCTTTTCTTCATGTCTTTACAAATTATATATGTTGCTGACTTGTATACTATATCTGTGATTTCTGTGTACTTATATTTGCTAATATAGTGTGTTTATTGGATCATGTCTTCCAATGGAATGTTTTGTCTCTATAGTTCTCTTGGCTAGTTTGGAGGAATATAATCTTGGATGGCATCAAGATTTGCATAGTTATTTTCCAGTTTATTTCTTTGACTTTTGATCCTGTGAGTCGGGTTTGGTTTCATCATAATATCCTCCATTTGCTAGCCTATTTGGTCTTTAGGAGAGTTCTTCCTAATGGTTTGAAGGGCAAGTCTATAAAGAACTGATCCCATCTTAGTATTATATTGCTGCTTGTGAATTGTAGCTTCTGAATCTTTATGATATCTTTGAATTTGTTCATAAGTGTAATGCTGCTAATTTGTTTGCCTGTTCATTTCCTTTGTTTCCTGAGTGGCCTTTGATTTTTATCCACTGGATGTTGGTTTGTTGTATCATGATTATTTCTTGGATTGTATTAACTAGAAGCTTGGTTGACTTTTCTAGCTTTTGGTTTTTGGTCTGGTTCTCTTGTATTGCTTTGTTTATTGCATTGATTGTGTCTTGGCTGTCCATGAAAACCTTAATTGTTTTCATCGGACTGACTATACTAATTGTTAAGAGAATTGCTGTCAGTTTTACTCTGGTCGAGGAGGGAGCGTCCTGGGTTTCTGCCTGAAAGATTGTGATTTTATTGCCTGACTTTGATAAGACCACCCATCTAATACCCATCTTGCTTCTAGTATTGTGTCTTGTGAAGGAGCCATCTATATAAAATTGAAGGTTGTCCTCTGTTGTCAGTTGTCGAGCTATCTGTAATAGCTTTTGAATCATCCTGTCTGGGACTTGTATCTTTCTTCTTATGAGTGCTTTAGTGATTGACAGTGGATACAGGTATATACTAGGTTTGTCTGTATTTGGAAGTTGTCTACTGGTTTCACTAATGGCAAGTTTCACCCCTTGAGATAATGATTGTAATCTGTTGATTGATGGCTGTCTGATATTATATTCTGAGTAGATCCTGCAATATCTTTTCTAACTTTAATGTTTGCTGCCTGTGTCAGGAACTGTTCTATTATACATTGTTGTTAATCTTTGTACTTCTTTCTAAGGTCTTGGTTGTTAAGCGGGCAACCTTTATACTTATAGATTGGTGATGTCTCATCTGTAATAAATATATAATCTACTCAAAACACAAAATATATTAGTATTTTCTATTGACCCTCTAATTACACACAAAAAAGA
>CAJVPT010006477.1:0-10992 GCA_910592055.1 Acaulospora colombiana
CTAATTGATGTCCAAAAATCAGCAGTTATACTAATTTTTCCAGGAATTTTTGAAAGATAATCTGATAATTTTCCACGATATAATGAATTGTTACAGTATTCCTAAAAATACTTTGTATCTAATTGATGTCCAAAAATCAGCAGTTATACTAATTTTTCCAGGAATTTTTGAAAGATAATCTGATAATTTTCCACGTCATTGCTCAAATTGTGAAATTATTGTATTTCGAATTTGGAATTTGATATAATGGATCAAAAGAATTAACCATTAAGTGAAAATTATCTGATTCGATTATTGAAAATGGAAGCATGTCAATTACTATCCATTTAATTACAAAATTTGTCTTGGTTTCTTGAGTCGAAGCTGAATGATATTGTTTAAGTGTCAATTGATCTTCATTTGTTATTAAAGTTGAATGTTCATCGAGATGTTTTTGAATAGTTGAAGTTGATGTAGATGTCGCAAATTTAGTATTACAGGTATAGCATTTTCGCATTTCTGAATCTACATAAATCCAAACTTTTGATGATTTCTTTCATTTTTTGAATTGTGTTGTTGTATGATCTTGAATATTGTCAGTAATTTTTTCATCATTTAACTCAATATTTTCTGGTTCGATATCATTATTAGAGCAATTTTCAGAATCATCGTCTGAAAATTCTGAAGGTATTGTATTGTCAGAATTATCCGAATCAATCCAATTCAGATTTTTATATGTAATAAATTATATTATTTAATTAAGTTTTGCCTATGTATCAATAAATATTTTAATATAACAATATTAACTATAAATTAAAAAGTCAAACAAATATTTAATTTAATATACTGTAACTTATATTAAATTAAGAATAACAAGAACTGGGATTATACATGATGAACTACAGTATTCATAAATATGTGTCTTACTATTACATCTACTTTAATTTACATATTTGTCAATTCGCATTTTAGGAAGTTGAGAGGATGTTGCCCAAGCAATCCCATTTCGCCCATTATCATGTTCTATTCTTACTCGCCCTAAACCTTTTTTCACAAAAAAATAAAGTTATCAAACAAACTTTTAATCATACGTTTAATCTGACTTTAACAATGTCGTCATGAACAAGACAATCAAAATCAAATACAGTCGAGTGAGCTAACAAAACTCCAATGCATAATCTGTGTCGCATTCACTAGTTTAACCATCACCGAGTTTTATTAGAATATTGAGACATACTCTTTTTATACATTTTTAGAATGTCACATAAGTTTACAAATTAATATAACTCATTGTTAATATAATCATTTGGATAATAAGAATAAAAAAAATATATATATATCCATCGCTAATACAGTATCTCTAAAATCTACCGTTTTAAAATTATCTACAGAATTTTTATTATTCAAGAAATCTGAGAAATCCGGGGAATCAAAGAAATTGGCATTATTATAGATCTCAATACAATACGCGTAGATTGCCGATCGCGGTCTCTTTTTCCCCTTTACACTTCTTTGGGAGTGGGTGAGCTACACGAAAGAGTCAGATAGGAATTGGACAGCGAAAAAACAAGTACTGATGACATAATTGTTCCATCCTTTCCATAAATACTTTCCTGTCTGTAATACAGATTATGAATAATGTGGAATATTATGCGTATACATATAATTTTAAAAAACGTTTAATTAATTTATGTTAATTAAAAAAAATATTTAATTGGTCATGATTTAATCGGCTCTATTTCGGCTTAATAGCTTTGAAGAGTTGGAACCAAGCCATTTATTGTTACAACTTAAATAAGTTAGCTGATTAGAACCGAACCATTTATTCATCACTACGTGATACATGACGTCTATGTCAATACTCTATCCTATTATTCTGTTTTTACCCGCTTTCCATCTACCAATGATGATTTTTGCTGATCAAAAACCCATTTGATTTGCCCAAATAATTTCTCGATAGGTCCAGCTAGGTCATTGCGGGATAATGACTTCGACCGGGTTCCCATTACCATTATCATTCCCATCTCCATTACCACTTTGGACTTTTGTTATTACCCAGTCGACACCTGAAATTGGGTATCAAATAAAAGAGTTAGTAATAATTCAGGTCATATTTTTTTTCGAATTTGTTTTACAAACATACCCGTTGAGACAATGCAGTACATTGCACCTTCATATAAATCAGCATCATCATAAGTACGCTTTTTGCGATTACATTGAAGAGATGCATGTGCTTGGACAGTGCTCTGGGCAACACCTTGGTTAATATCTTCTCGTTTTGCTTCAGTTACAGAAATAATTGTATCTCCCATTTTGATCACCCAATCTATGGGTCCCTTTCCATTACTTCCAGAGACTTCATGCTGGGGATAAACTTTTAAAGTACCATCGAAGATGGACGCCACACCATATATGATCGCAGAAATAAATTCACAGCGGGTGGCCTCATTCGCGCTAGTGATTGGTGGGGATGCCTTGTGCATTCTTAAAAAATCCTCAATCACACTGTTCCTGATCTCTTCTGGAGTTGCCGAACTTCCAATCTCAATAAATGGTAATTGATCATAGCTATCAGCCTTCAAACCGAAAAGAACCTTCATCTTGGGGAAAGTATACGAAGAGAAAGGTTGTTGCGCTATAAAAACAGCCATGCATAAATTAATTAATCAGACATTTGATAGAATCGGCACGTGAATATCCTAAATAACTTGATATTACTTACTTTACACGTATCCACAACTATTTCCAGATCCACCTTGGGATCAACAGTCCAGATGATGCTCAATAAATCTTCGTCAGCAGAAAATTGAATAATTTTACGTTCTGTCGCATTCTCCACCGTTGCACTCTGGGAGCTTGAACTGGCCTGGTCTTACCTGTTGAAATTTTTCTCTTCAAGCCAGCACCGCCTATTACACGGCCTATTACGATATGCTCGTTTTCCGTTCCATCCGGAAATGTGAAATATTCACGAAGCTTCTTCTTAAAACCTTCCAATGTCACCGTTTCTCGGGTCACTGTCCATTGAAAATTCGCGCTCTTACGCCCATACGTTGCGGTGCAGTGAACTTCTTTCGTCTCAACAGGACGTTGTACGATGACATGTATGTGTTCGTCGGCTGGCTGAGAGGGAAAGTGTTTGCTAATCTTCGAAAGAGGTAGAAGTTCCTCACCACAAAGCTCCTCCGTGATATTAACGTTAATTTTTGTGTTGACGAGCTCAAGTCTCTTGTTTTCTTCTTCGAAGGAAATGTCGACCTTCCATAGCTTAATGTCGTTAGGGGAAACGTTCTCAAACTTAGGGTGAAGTTCCTCCTTGATAGCTTTCTTGAAAAAACTAACTAGCTTCGTTTTATCTATTTCAACTGCGAAAGCATTTTCATAAGGGTTTTCGCCTACGACCAAACAGCTAAGAGTGATAATAGACATGGCGCTTTTATAGGAATATTTGGGTTGGATAAAAAAATACGTGTTACGTCAGAATTTTACAAGTGTTAATATAGGTTTTTATGTCGCACAGACATTACATCATTACACGTGACCTATTTCTCATGTACATAATACTTTATTTATGAAATAAAAAATGTTCCCGGTAGGGTCCTAGAGGGACCAAGTCGGCCTACAATACATAAAATTGCGAATATAATTCGTGGCTAAGGCCTATTGCTATTGCCTCTGGCAATCTCGAAATTACAAAGTTCTCAGCCTTTCACAACATATGCTTTTGTCGTCACTATTTACTTATGGAGCTGGTCCTGTGTTGCAACTAGACACCCTTTCACATTTTCTCACATTTGTTCGGGGAAAGAATAAAGAATAAAGGGCTAATATGTTTTTCGAATATATGCGAAAATTAATATGTTGCACGAGACCTGGCTGATGATCCACATATTTTTGTTTCCGAACTGAAGATCACTGCTCCGGTTGATGATCAGCATTCCGGACTCGGCCATAGGCACCTTCGGTAAAATTTTTCACATTAATAATATTACTTTACTATTAGCAAACATGGTGAATAACAATACTCTTACGAAAGAATCTCTTGATCAATTATATATGAAGTGTTTTTATATAAGAAGAAAGATATAATAGCTATTCAGAAAAAACTCGGTATTAATGCCAAAGCAAATCAAGAAGCAGTGCATCAAAGAAAGGAAGAGATAACACTTGCCGATTCATATGAGTTGTTTTTAGACTTGGTGGGAGATATGTTACCAATACAGGAGGAACTCAATATCGAAGGCAGTCCCATCCTAGAAGTGGAACTTAGGAGTTATAAAGCTTCTAAGGATATTTCATATGGAGAAATATATAATTTACTTTTATACCTGGAAGAGGAAATAATAGTAATTCAGAATGAACTCGGCATTATTGGTTATTCTAATCAAGAAAGGGCGAAAACAGTTGATGAAAACATAAGAGCACATCTCAAAAAGCTTGAGGAATTCCACGGTCCTTTAGAAGATGATCCAGTTGTGATATTACTGAAATATGGTGAAATGAGAATAGAGAAAATTCGGGTTACTGAAGAGGGGCATTCGCTATTTCCAAATCTTACCCCTCAACAATTGCACGAAATATTAGTCTAATGTCGGTCAATGCCCATGTCTAGAACAGGTTAGCTAATCTATATTTTTTGTCACATAGGGCATATCTAGATGCAAAAAAATCTTCCGAACCAATGATCATCACTCCGGACTATTGATCTAGCCAACCCTAGATCGGAATATCACTGCAAATTATCTCGTTCTAAAAGGCCCTGAGGGCTCCGAGCTAAAATCTGTCTACTAGCATTGTTGTTCTGGGTAAGATGATTTGTAACTACTCCGATAAAATCATAGGCTGTTCTAGTATCCACAAAATTCTTAACGTGAATATTTGGGTTAAGTGACATAAGCTGATCTATGGCTTTTACGCTAATATTATAACATCCTTTTAAGTCAAGATAGCTTAAATTAAGACATGAACCAGTAATTTCTTTGATAGTTATATCAGTAATATAACAAAAGCTAAGGCCGAGATGTTGGAGCCTTGGGAAAGAACAAATAACATCACGAATTGATGTTTCAGAAAACTCTGCGTCTAGAAATATCTAGACATTCTAATTTATAACATGAATTTGCGATTGCACATAGACCTTCATCATTTTCTGCAAACTACTGCATAAAGTGGATATATTGAGATACTTCAAATTTGGGTATGATTCTGCTATTAACTTTAGAACTTTACCAATAGACTCGGGCTTTATACTTTCTCCAAAATCTAAATAGATTATATTTGGGAACATGTGCATAATACCTTTGATGATCTCATTAGAGACCGAATTGAAATCAGACATTTTAAGATGAGATAGTTTTGAGCTATATACCAGTCTTCGTCTCCTACGTACTAATCTTATAAATTTTTCCAAATAAGATCGTTCCTCTGCTCCACCTCCATCTAGCTCAATGCGTTTCCATAAAATAGGATCACTGCATCTGTACCACAATCGGGAAACAAATAGAGTGGGATAGAGGGATTTATCTATCGCTAAAAATATAAAATCTGTTCTAATAGTTCTGGTATAATAAAAATAGTTGATTGCGCCATAAATAGTCTGTATTATACAGTATGTTGTATCTTTAATCGAAAAAATGAATTAGCCGAGCTGGTAGATTACTGCCTCGGACTAAGCCTTTCCACTATCTCATCTAACGCAAGCTATAAGAACTTTAAACATATTCTCAGTTGATAATCCTCTGAAAAAATAGCATTTGAGTCGTTCTTCATGGTAGCCCACACTTTTGGTGCACTCTATTAGTTTCGAATAAAAGTCTTTTACCGTATCATTGCCTTGAACCGATTTCCCAACTTTAAAATCCCAGAGAGTTTTTCTTTTGGGCAATTCAAGACTTACCTCTCTTTCCCATATATTATTTATGCTGCGAGAATTTTTTAGATCCTGTACTGAAAGATACCTTAGAATGAATGGTATTAGTTCAAGCGGAAGTTGCTCTAGTAATTAACTTTATGCATTTTATGAGGTTAGAATAACTTTCAATCGAAAAAAAATATAAGATAATGATAAGTAAAGCTATTCGTAAAGCTACTTTGAGGCTTATTGCCCTTTCTTTTACCAAAAAAAAAACTAACATCCATTGAGCATGCTGGTGTCATAAAAATAAAAATAAAAGAAACTAAAAATGAAAATTGAACAGTTATGTACAGTTCTGAGAAAGTGTTGATCTTGTTTTTTGGCACATGCCTGTCTTGTTCTAATTCCTCCTGTGAGGGAAAAGAAATTTATATAGGATCTTTACAGAGATAGGTTGAAAGCCAAAAGGGGACTTTACAATTTTAATGCTTATAGGGAGAAAGTAATCAGGAAGACTCAGGTTATATATTGATATTCACATGGGTAACTTGAAAGTCTTCCAGTATATTATCAATTAAACCCATTCTTATCTAAATATGGATGTATTCGTCCATCTGTACATCTTATTTCAGATTTAATTTCTTATAAGAAGAACAGCACCTAGCTTCATGGTAGACATATCCTGCTAGTGGCCATTAAAGTTAATTATCAACAAGGATCTCTCAGATTATCTAGCTGGCTCGCATGTCATTGCTAACATTTTTGAACTCAAGTTTTGATTAGTGAAATAATATTAGTCTTTCAATTTTCCACTTTGAGATTTTTTGAAAATATGATGAAAACTTTCTAGATTGCTTTACACATAAGTTTTACTATTAAGTATTTCTGATAGCTTCATACTTTCTTTAGTTTAGATTTTCCTGAGCAATAGAGATTGAAATCTACCTGATATACAATTAGAATATACTGTAGGTGGCTTTGACTTGAAAAAAAGATAATTGAGCATCTTGTAACCTTTGCTGTAATGAATAAACTCTTTTTTGTACCCAATTATATATTAATATTATGTTTTATATTTGTCTGTATCAATATATATAACTTATAATAGACTCCAGTTTCTTATAAAAATAAGGAAATAAATTTAGACATGTGAGGTAGTCAATAGGAACTTCATCAGGAAATTTTTTTAATGAAGAACTCCAGAGATCTTCACTTGATAAAAATTTTTCAAAAATTTTTGAAAAAAACTCTGAAAAACTTTCAAAATTTTCAAAAATTTGTGAAACAAAAATAATTTCATTAATTTTAATAATACAAAACTTCGAATATTTTTTATTTTAAAAAACTTCAGAAATATTCTAAGTGATAATATGTATATTAAAATAAATAATTATTTAATAAATATTTGTTATATTTATCAAATCTTGGAATTATATGAACTATATTATCTATTGTTTCTATATCTACTAAATTATTTATATTTGTTAATTTAAGATATGCACATTTATATATATATGAAGTTTTTTTCAATTTAAAATCAAACTATTGTACTAATACCAATCGAAGTGGAGATCTTTGAATTTTTTTGCTAAGCTTTAATATTAATAAAACCTAAAAATATATTAGTTTTAAATCAAAATAATAAATATATTTTTAATAATTATATTTACCTTTCCATAATAGATCTCACCATCTGTTATATAGTTACAAAGTTCTTCAAAATTCATTTTAACTGATACATTACTAAACTATAAGGTATTATAATAATTATTAGATACACAGATAATACTACTATTTTTTATTATAACTGTTCTAAAAATCATTAATATAAAATTATTTATATAAATATTTGAAGAATTAAAATATAGTTTTAAAGAGTTTTCAAGATTTTTGAATTCTAATATAAAAGTTTCATCATTTTTTAAGAGTTTTTGAAATATTTCATTTAAGGTATTGTTTAAATTTTTTGAATTGAATTCCCAAAGTTTATTTGAAAATGTAAATGTCTTTGGAGTTGTTAAAAGTTTCTTAGAGCTTTGCGAAAATTTATTAATTATTAAATTTCTTCGATTCTATATAATATAAAATAATATTAGATATTTAAAATTTGTTAATCTTATTACAAACTTACTTTTTGTATTAGTTGATTCTCAATATTTTTTTTATTACTTAAATAATATGATTGTTTAACAAATTCTTTATGAAGACTTTCATAGATATCCAAAGTAAATCCATTAATAACTCCATATTTTTGAATAAATAGAACTATATAATATATCCATAAATGTAATTTTAAAAGTTTTAACTGTGAAGCTAAAAAATTTTTAAAAGTTTTTATAAATATTCACGCCCAAGAATTTATAGATTCCTATTATAATATATATTTTAGAAATTTTATAACATAGTTATTTAAACAACTATATTATACTTAAATTTTTTTAAATCGCTTTCAGAGAACTTCTCATATCTACCAAGAATATATATTTCATTCTATTTTTGATAAATTATTGGTAATTCTTTGATATCTATATTTTATATATTTCCATCACATAATGTATGTTATCTATTACAAAAATCATAACTTTTATTATATTTTTATATTTATCTGCAGTTAATATTGCAATGGATTGAATGTTATGTGAAAAAATCTTTAATTCCAGAAATCTTGGAATTTTTGCAAGTTTTCGATCCATTTCATTTAATAGTAAAAGACCTCAAAACTCTTTTAATAACTCCCAGGTATATTCAATTTAATATTGAAAAAGATTAAGATCAAGATAATGTATTCTATTGGATACAGTTGTTTCATATATATTTATATCGCTATAAATTAATAAAAATTAATTTAGTCTATAATAAATAAATTATTTAAAAAAACTATAAAAACTTACAGAATACTTCAAAAAAAATTATTAACATTTTCTATTGATACTGATTTTGTTAGATTTGATTGAAACAATTCTTTTATATTTTATGACTCTAGGATATTATATTACTTTTTGATAAATTTATTTTTGCAAGATTGTCTTTTGTAATTAAGCAAAAATGAAAAGAATTGTTTTATTACTTGATTTATAAGTTAAACAAAAGGATGTAGCTTCAGGTCAGTTAGCTATAATTATAGATATTTTTGGAAAAAATTGAACAATTTTATCCCCATTAAAAAATCGATTTCATCTTTTATTGAAATTGGTGGCTCAAGTAAGATCTCCAAAGACTTGTAAAATGTTTCATGCACAATTTTTTCGAAATTTTGTGATTGTTTTTCTATTATATTTTCTGATTTGATTATTAGTAAATATCCTAGTAGTTGTTTTGCATCCAGTTTATTGTGCCTCCAAGTTAATATATTTCCTAATAAAATATATATTGAATATAATGAACTTTTTCCCAAAGTATTGCAATTGATTGCAATAGAATATAAAATTATTGAAAGTAATTTTTTTTTTAACTGGCGAAGCCTTGCCATTGAGTTTTTATTTATTCATTAATACAGGCTTATGTACATAAATTTAATTGTGAGTCTATATATTTATGAAAAGGAAAAAACACTGTGACTAAATATTCTATTACTAGAAACCCTGTGACTTGTTGCAGTCCACCTTGGTGGACACTAGCATTTCAAGACTCCACTAGCACTGATATTTATTAAAAAGAAAAAGAAAGGAAAGTAACTGTTGTTTAAGGTGTTTTCTGTTATGATATTTGTTAGTTCTATGTATAGATTCCCAAACCTGTCCTTAATATGTTTCCCAAGATCTATTTGGCTTTGTTCAGGCTCTAGGTGTGACTCAAAGAATTTGATGGTCTGTGTTGTTGGTAAGTCTGGACTCTATGGTATATTTTGTCGATTGGCTATGTTATATTTGGTCTACCCCTTCTTGCACTTGAGTTTTTTCACTATGTTTTGACTTTTTTCCCAGTTGATTGTGATGTCACATCTGAGTTTCCATATTTCTCACTTAGCTTGCCAGAATTTGTGTGTTGCTTCTCTGATTGCATCTAGTGCTTTAGTTCTGTTTTTTGTTATAGATTTTGTTACTTGGATCATGCCCTGTGTTATGACTTCCCTGATGATGTCCTTCTATTCAACTTGATGCCATACTTGGATGTCTTCATTGTACTCCTGTGTTATTGATGTTTTTTCCCATTTGTTTTGAATTGGTTCTGTCTGTTTACCTTCTGCTCTTGCTGTACTTTTCTCTATCAGAGCTTGAATATACTCTTCCTAGAGTCTTGTTTGTGTTGTGTCACATTGGAAAGGGTGATTGTTTGTTTCTTTGTGCTGTTTGCAAATTTTGCTCCACGAGCTTAACTTGTAATTTTTATTAATCAAACTGTTGTGTTATTACAAGTGGGTAGTTATATATATATGTTATAGTAAATCATATCTATATGGATAGCTATATCTATATTGCACTAATGCTATGTATCACCACTACCAGCCTCACCACAAATGAGAAGCCCATGCGATTCCTTCTTAATTATTCCTAGAACAATTTTTTCTTAAGAGTATTCTAGTTATTATGTCATCGAATTCAGTATCCTGGATCCCAGTTTTTGATCCTTCAGAGTGGTCCATGGATTTCTCCTCCCACCAAGGCCTCCCGATAGTTAAGTTTGTGAAATGCAGGACAGCCATATACATGAGGACCAGGACTGGCTTAGTCTAGAAGAGTCCTTTTTGCGTATGAGTTCTTTATATTAAGCCATTTTTGTCCTTGAAAGAGTCTTGTTTTGGTTCTGAGAGGTATGCTACTGGTTTGGGGATCTACTCTTCTTGCTACTATTCCTGATATCATGGTTGTGTCAATGATAATCCTATCCGATTCAGATTACAACCTGATCACAATCCAGATATAGACCAGATTCTATATCTTAGAAATATCAGTTAGTTTATGGTTACACCAATGGATGGATTCAGTTCCTTGATTAGTTTTATATTGGGGTGGAATTGAAACTGGATCTTGTGATCTGACCTATGTAGTGCTAACCACTGCACTATCGACTTATAGGTCAAAATTATTAAAAGTAATTTAGCATCCTTTGGAATAGAATTCTCTATATCTCTTCACTAATTACAATTATTTTGTTCTTTATATATTCATTCTCTACTATTCTATAAAAAAAATAATTAATAAATAAATAAAATTAAATAT
>CAJVPT010006478.1:0-10992 GCA_910592055.1 Acaulospora colombiana
CTCTGGGTTTTTTTTCCTGGTCGTATTTCATGCCATACCCCTAGGACTCTGATGGCATTGTTTTTGTCGACCGGGTCGATGGTATGTTCTTTGATAGTAATACTTTGTTGTTGGGCATTTATGATAAGGAGCTCTGATTTGTTGGGGTTGACAGTGATGTCATTTAGTGAGTAGAAGGAGTTGCTAATGTTGATTATGTCTTCCAGATATTGTTTATTTTGAGTGATAAAGGTTGTATCATCCATATAAGTTCCTATAGAGATGTTTATATTTGATTGTTGAGACTGTGAGGATCTTGTCTGTGTGTTTGAAGGTTGTATCCAGGCATCTTGGTGATTCTTGTGATAAGCAGGTCATAGTAAATGCATCAGAGGATAGGTAATATTGTATCGCCTTGATCAATGCCTTCATGGATGGGGTAGGGTCTGTATTTCCAAAATATGTGATTACTGAGTTTTCGCGATTGGTGAAACAGTTTTGAATTATGTTAATAGTTTTAATAGGGATTTTGATTCTTTGCATGGCTTGAATTAGGTGGTTGATGTTGACCATATCAAAGGCTTTGTTCATATCTTGAAAGAGCATATAACATGATTTGTGTGTTTCCTGAGCATTCTCTAGGACTCCGTTGATGATGGCGATTGGTTCCCTGGTGCTTTGTTGAGGTAGGGCAACCCAGTTGTGTTCAGAGAGTATGTGGTGTTTGGTTAGTGTATTTGATAGTCGGGTGCAAATGGCTTTAGTAAAGATCTTTTTGATGGATTTTAATAGCATTATGGGTCTGGTAATATTTATGTTGTGCTCCCAGTTTTTAGGTTTTGGGATGGAATAGATGGTGCTGTGTTTCCATTCTTCTGGAATCTTTTCTGTATTGAGGATTGCATTGAAGAATCTTGTTAAGCCTGCTAAGCTGTTTTTGTTGAGATGTTTGAAAGCGACGTATGGTATATTTGATGGGCCAGGGGCAGATTAGTTGCTTGTTTTGTTAATTATGGTTTGGATCTCCTCCTGGGTAAAGGGATGGGTAGTGGGGTCATACCAGCTAGCTTTGATGTCCTCCTTGAGCTGATATTCTGTGTTCCAGATAGTGCCTTCAATATTTTTGATGTCACATTGGTGTGTCTAATCTTCAAAGTGTTGCTGGATTGTTTGTTTAATCTGCGTGGGGTTCGTGATAACTTTTTTCTCATCTTGAATTTCTTTGATAAGTCTATTGGTTATGATGCTTCACTTGGGTTGGTTGAGTAGGGATCTGATTATTTGCTTTTTGTTTGTGTCAAACCAGTTCTGGCATCTGGATTTTGCTGTTTGAATGTTGTTTTTTATTCGTTGGTCAATGGATTTTTTGTGTTTGAGTTTTTCAGTGTTGATCCATTGCTCAATTTCTTTGATGGTTGAGTCAAGGTTGTCACTTTCCTTGATTGTTAGGGAAGGAATCTGTTCTTGAATACTTTTAGTTAGGAATGATAAGGTGGATGGGTTGAATTTTGGATTGTGGTTCTTTAGGTGCTTGAGTTGGCGCCTAGCTTCTGCTAGTTGAAGCAGGAGTATGGGTCTTAGTGAAGGAATGTTTTTTGTTCTTTTCCTTTTTCTTTCTTTATATTTTGTGATATGGCTGTTTGCTGCTGCTAAAATCCAGTCACGGAAGGTAGTCCAGAGTTTGTTGGTATCTGTATTCTCGTTCATCATTTAGTTCCAGATGGGCATGTATGAGTCCATGGATTCAGCGAACTTTTGCCAAGACTGTTCCGATGTTACTGCCCAATTGAATCTGGTTGCATTTGTGGGGTGACGAAAGCATTTAGTGGGAGTTTGAAGTTGCCATGTTTCTATATGCATTGAGACTGCCCTGTAGTCTGTGGCTATGTTTTGTTCTGTGATGTATGCATCTATAGGGCACCATGTTGGGCGTGAGGAGATTCAGATTGCATCTATTCTACTTTTTGGAGAATTGACTGTCTATTTAGTAGACCATGTGTATTCTTTGAAGTGTGGGTAGAGGAAGCGGTATGTGTCTATCATATCCATTGTGGTGAGTTTCTCAAAGAAAGGTTCGATTTTGTTTGAGTGATGTCTTCTTGTAGGGCTGTACTTATCTTTGTGGCAGTTTGGGTATGCGTTGAAGTCAACAGCTAGAATTATGTGCCAGTTCTCATTGTTTTTTTTTGCGATTAAGTTGATTATTGTTTGCATTAGTCTTCTCTTTTGCTGATTGGGTGAGGCAGGTAGATATGTTCCTATGATTCATATATATTTTTTTTTGGGAAAGGCTAGATCGATACACAGAATTCTGCCTTCGTGTCTGTTGATATTAATGACTTTGTCTCTGAGGTTATGTTGGATTGTGATACCGACGCCTGTGCCATGGCCTTTGCCTTCCCATCAGGTGGTGTATGAATTTGCTTTCCAGGGTTGTTCGTCATTGTTCTGGTTTGTTTCAGTTGAGATTATGATGTCCCATTGTTGCTGTATCCATATCTCCTCCCATATGGAGCGTTTTGTTTCATCTTTGAGTCCTTGACAGTTTAGAGTTGTGATAGTGAGATAAGGTTTGTCTGTGTAGTCGGGGTTGTTGTATGGTTGTGCTGGGTTTATTAGTTCTGAGTGTTGTGTGAAGGTTTGTGTTGGTGTGGATGGGATTGGTGTGGGTATATCTTGCATATGGGTGTCTAAAATGTTATTGGGAATGGTGTGAGTTGGGTTCTTGTTCGATTGCTCATTGGTTACTTCTAAGTTCTCAGGATGACTTTGGTTGTTCCCCATTATTGTGAAGTGAATGGATGGGTGGGATTGTTCGGAATTAAGGTGGAGATTGCATTCATGATAGTGTTCATATTTTGGTCCATCTTGTTGATGGAGAAGTGAAGTTGGTGTTGTGTCTCTTGTATGTCCTGGTTTTGATTTGGGGATGATGGTCGTGTAGAGTTGGGGGTGAAGGTGTCTTGAGATCTGTTTTCATGTTACCTACGCCATCTTCATCATAGTATTCAAGGTTGGTGATACATTCGTCGAGATCTGAGATGGTTTCCTTGATTTCAGCAATTTCTTTCTTGATCATATTGAGGGTTTGCAAAATGTTGGAGAGGAGATCTTGTTCTTGATTACTTTGTAGTTGGTGGTAGTGGTGGGATCGAAGGGCTGCAGCATATGATCCATGAGCTTTGGTCTTTGGGGTGGCTGGGTATGTTGACGGATATTTCTGATACCCATGGGCTGAAATTTGTTGTATAATTTACTGAATCTTTCGGCTTGTTCCTTGTTGTATTCAGTCCATGTTGCCGTGTTTCTTTTCTAGGGCATTGGGCCACTAGGTGGTCAGCCTGGTCGCAGATAGCACAGAGTTTGGTGGTTATTGGGAGAAGGGTGACATCTGTTTCTCCTAGTGTGAATACTTTGTTTAGAGAATTGTCGAGGTCAGTTTTGGTTTCAAAACTGATGACTGCGAATTTTTTCCTGGCGTATGATATGCGACGAGGGATGTAACAAGTTTTGCCATTGATTTGTTCTAGTATATGTTTGAGGTCGAAAGCTGTTGTATTAGGGGGAAGGCCTGTGAGTTTGGTTGTTGTGGAGACCTTGTCTTTCATCTGCTCTATATTGAGGGTTGCGTCGAAGATCCTTACTGAGTCTCCTTTGATTAGTGTGCTGCCCTGGGTTACAAATTGATCTCTGCTCTTTTTGTCTTGATAGGTGATAGTCGCAGTTTGCCGCATTTGTTGTATTCGCATGGTGATGTTGGTGATCGTTCCGAATCTGGCGAAAGTAAGTTGGACATCTATGAGTTTTGTGTATAGTGGAATGTCCTATACTCTGATACTATTCTCTAATTTGGTAATGGGGCTGCTGATCTCCATGTGCGTGAGTTTCTTGTTGTCTGTGTTTGGTAGTATTATAGTGCTTTCAGTTTGGACTGCTTCCTTGTTGCCAAAAAGGGCTGTGATTAAGAGGATGTTGTCATGGGATTCACTTCTGATGTTGAGAAGGCCTTCAGGGGATCCAAAGGCTCTGGTTACTGTAAGAATCTTTTTACCAATGGTTTCACCAGGGACTTCGTTAGCTATGATGCCAATTTTGCTTTGAGTTCTGCCGTATCTAGTTTGAGGGTCGAAGGGAGATTTGGGTCGAGGGCGAGAGTTTCTGTTTCCTACTTTTTGCCACTTTGTGTTGTTTGTTGCAGGTTCTACATGTTCGGGTTTGCTAATATCCATCATTTCGATGTCAGAGTCGTCTGTTCTCTTGGGTTGCATGGTGGGTTCTTTGTTATCGAATGTCTCTTTTTCTTTCCCTTTGGAGGGGGTCTGAAGGGAAGTGAGGTTTGGTTCCAGGGTTTGTCTTGCTAGGTTTTCCTCAACTTGTTCGCTCAAAGATTCAGTGTTATCAGGTTGGGTATTCATCAAGGGGTTATTGTCCTGGGAGTCAGTGGAAGGTGCTTTGTTAGGGGTACTGGGGAGTGTGTTCGTATTGATAGGGTTGGGTCTGGTGAAGGTGTTAGGTTTCTTTGCACTTTTTGAGTTTGTTTCTTTTTTGATGGGGTTGGCCACGCCCTTGGAGAGTGCATTTTCGTTGTAGTTGGGTCTTGAGTGAGAGCTTGTGCTCCTAGTTGTTCTTCACATATTGTGTTTTTAGATAGAGGTTTCTGTTCCAATTTACTGTGCCACAAATGAATGGGAAAGAGTGTAATTGTTTTTTGTATTGATATTATTCAAGAATATAACAACTTGTATATATCAAATAAATAATTTTATTAAAACATAATTAAATTCTCCATTTTATGTGCTTCAACTAAACTGTTTTAATAAATAATATTAATTACTTCAAATTAAAATAAACAATATTATATATCTGATCAAAGTAAACAATATATATATCAGATTAAAACACAATACTATATAAAAATAAATAACTTATTTTTTTATAATACATGATTCAATATAATTATAAAAAATATAAGTTAATGCAAATTATAAAAATATATATATATATATATATTATAGATATACTGGTTTAATTATTAAACAAATATAATTAATAATAAATATTATAGACTATACAAACTATTTGCAGTATAAAAAATTACATGACAACATGTCAACTAAAGAACAAATAATAATTAGGATTCTAGAGAAAAGAGAAAAGAAGTTACTAAAAGTATTAGAAAAGATAGCGTCTCATCAAAATCCTCAGAACTACTCTGGAAATCAAGAATGATATAACATGAGTTGAGACCAACAACAACTAATCAACCTCACATAACTGCTGAGTTAATACATATTTTCTCGATACTAGATAGTATTATTGCCAACTTATTAAGAATAGATCCATTGATAATAGCAAAAGAGCATATGCTGTGCCAATATATCCTTACTCTTTGGGAAAAGGGGTAAAGTAAAAAGGAAGATTTGGAAGCACCTATGCTAGAAGAAAAAGTATATAATATATTGACAAGCAAGTCAGTAATACCAGCATCAAGCTCTAACCAAAGTGAAGTTCCAATAATGGAAAGCATCCCAATAAAAGTTCAACCAACTTCTACGGAACTTGAAGAATCACACTCTATTAAGGAAGTTATAATGGAGGATAGAGAAGCAGTAGAACAAATAGAAACAAAGTGTTAAAAGAAACAGTGCAGAGAAGCTGTATTACAGACAGCATATCTTATAATATAAGAAACAGGGTTCAAGGGACAACAGTAAACCTATTCTTCATTAAAAAACAGGGATCAATCAAGGTGAAAGTACTTCAAGCCATATTGCTAGGAGAAAATAAAGAAGAGGGAATTATGTATCTTAAAGGAGCTCTAAAGATATCTAATCGAATAAATCCCTTCAATACAGAATTTATCAATGGAAATTATTGGATTACATTTGGCTTTGATAAAGAAGAAGATGCAGCAAGATGTATGGAGGCTGTCAACAAAAAAGAAGCTGAGAACTTTATACTTAGAACAATGAACAAAGATATGAGCACATAACCAGCCTTCCAGAGATATGCTCAGAACAAAAAGTTCTTCAAGCCAGAAAACTTTTCATCAGTTAAAAATAGGTCAAAATATATCACATTGATAGATACAGATCACAAGCTTGGCAAACATGTAATTAGACAAACAATAGAAAAATTTGGAAAGATTATTAATATACATGAATATAGACTATCTTTCCATTAAAAATGGTTCAAAGTTCACTTTTATACTTACCGAGAACATATCAACTTAGACAAGGAATGAATGATCAAGATAAAATCTAATCAAGTACAATCTATGATAGTCCACAAGGAACAAGATGATTAAGAAATTACTCAGATTTTAAAAGAGAGAAAGAGATACTCCTTAAGACTTTATGGAGTTGATGAATTATTTACAGAATCTATAAAAGAAGCCTTAAGCTATACAAAGGCTAAGGCCTTTTATATATCAAAAAACAAGATCACCTTGGTATCAGAAAACTATGCAATAGTGTACATTGAAAATGAAAAAAATCTAATAGAGACACTCTAGTACCAAATAAAGATCAATAATCAAGGACTAGGATGGAGTGCAAAGAATCATTATCATCACAAGATATTAACCAATCTGACTAGAACAAACAAAGTACATATAATAATTAAAGAAGAATGAGAACAAGATTGCAAAAGCTGAGATAGAGTAAGTGAAGATAAAAAAGTAATGAAAATATCATGACAACTAAAAAAGAAGCTATATCAGTAGTAAGACTCAGAAGAAGCAATAGTTGATTAGAAAACAGGAAAAGCACAATGAGGTCTATACCACCAATAACTAGTAGCAATAGGGAGCCACTAGGGAGGCAGAGACATCAGGAAACGAATCAAGTCCCACACTAGGCTTTACAATATTTCTCAGAAACTGATGATGAAGCTTTAAATATCAAGCGACATCAAAGGCAAACAACAAGATAAAAAACAAGAAGCCGAAGATTAACTGTAAAGCAAGAGTCAGAGGTAGCTCAGCTGAGTAAAATATTAGAGAAGCTTAGCAAATGACTAGACAAACTAGAGAAAGGTCCACTCAAAAGGAGTGCTAACTATTTCTAAAAGGATACACCAGTCCAACCACAGAAGAAAAGGAATGTCAGTCCACTATTCCCAAGTCAAAATTACAAAACAAGGGTAAAGCATGACAAATAGAGAAGAACAATAATAGGTGGCAGCAAAGTAATCAAGATCTTGATACTTTTCTGCAAATAGAGAAAGATAAATTCCTAGGAATAAATAGAGAGGACTAACAAATGGAAAAAACAAAAGAGGAAGATATACAGAAAAGGGTAATTAGAATAAGAACACATAATATTAGAGGCATTACTGATAGTACAAATCAGTATAGTCTTATAAAAGAAATATAGAAACAAGGTATTGGAATAATAGGGCTATGTGAAACAAAACTAACCAATGCAAAGACAAAATGGACCTTCCAGAAACAAAAAATCTTTAAGTATTTTCATAGTACCAATAAAGACATTTCATATGGTGCAGGAGTTGGTCTTTTGATAAAAAAAGATCTGGAAAGAAAAATAGCTTCAGTAGAAGAGGTAGAAAGATACATAATAGTAGTTAATATGCTCATGAAACAGAACAAGATATGTATTATTCAGATCTATATCCCCTCAGGCAAATGACAAAGCATAAAGATATAGAAGAGGATATAAAGCTTTATTAAAGAAAAGAATAGACAAGACTTTCATATAATAGTAATGGGAGACTTTAATGCAGTATACAACCCTGCAGAAGACAGAGCATCAATATCTAGAGCTAAATTTAAATCATCTTGGTGCCCAGAAATACCGCTATTCAACTTTTTAGATGAATAGTCCTTTCTAGACATACAGGCTATATGGGAAGAAAAAGATAAAACTCCAACAAGATGGAATGCTACTAGCAGTAGTCAGATTGATTATACTGTATATGAATATCTCAAAGCCTTACAAAATATCCAATACACAGATTCAATAACCAAAGTATGGAAGAAACAACAGGAAGTAATTATACTATGCTAGTGTTAATAATACATGACATCAATCTTTTCACAAGAGATATTAAAAGCAAGCCTCCCACAAAAAGTGAATGAAGAATTGATATAAAGGGATCAACACCTAAACAGTGGAAGGCATTCAGTAAAAGCCTGAATTACAAACTCAAAACAACAATAGATCCATTGTTTAAAGAAGAACCAGAGAATGGTAAAAAAGAAGCTTATAGAAACAAGATCTGGAAGACTTTTGAAGAACAAATATGCAGGGTGGCATATAACAAGCTTACGACCAAAAAGATATCTGCTTCCCAAGAAAGACATTATAGGTATGAACCAGAATTCATCAAGTACCGGAGGGCTCTTTAACTATTCGCACTCTTTAAGAAGGCAGAAAGTACACATGATCCAATCAAATTGCAAGCCCTTAGTAAAGTAATTAAGAAATACAATACTACCTTCAGTTTTAATCATCAGATTGAAAACTATTGTATCCAATATAACATTTTCCAAGTTCCATGGAAACTATTAAAAAATGATATACAGGATACAATAGAAGGCTTAAAACTCACTTGTCAGAATACATAGGCAAAAAAGACAAGGGATGCTATTAAAGGAGTCTCGAAACAAAGATGTGATGACTTACATAGCAATCAAAGAAGAATGGTAAACTCCTTGACTGACAAAGAGTGAGTCAAAATAATACTGGATAGAATCAAGGTTAAAGATGAAGAAAAGGAATATATAACTACTAAGAAAGAAGAAATTGAAAGAGAAATAAGAAGATATAATTATGAGGCATTCAAAAAATGAAATGCCAACCTTGACAACCTTACAGAAGATTGGAAAAGAATATAATTCTAAAGGCTATATTAATGAAAGATGGTATAAAGACCTATTGGAGCCAATCTTCCAAGAAGAACTTCATGAAACGCTTTAAGAACTTCCCAATAATAAAGTCCCAGGAAGATCACAAATCAGTTATTAAATGCTAAAAAGACTGGGTCAAAAAGGAAAAGAATATCTTAAAAAGATACTTAACTGCTTTCTAAGGTGAGAAATTACTTCAATAGGATAGAAGCAAAGTCATATATATCCTATAGCAAAACCAAAACCATGGGGATGTGAACTTCTCAATACTAGACCAATAGTATTGCTAGAAGTTATATAAAAATGCTTCGTCAAAATTCTTACAAATAGATTGGGAAATATCTGCAAGACTAACAATATACTGAGAGGACCTAATTATGCAGGATTATCAGGAAAAAGTACAGTAGAACCAATTTAAATTCTCAATAACATTTGTGAGGAAGCAAGAGAAAATAAAAAAAAGTTATGAATACTTTTTCAAGATACAGCAAAAGCATAGGATACTATTAGTCTGAATATGTTAGTAAAGGTAATGAATAGAATCAAGATACCAGAAGGCTTTATTCAGATTATAATAAGTCTATTTCAAAATCAAGAATTTAGGATTATATTTGAGAAAGATCTAACTGAAGTAATCACAGCAAAAGATGGAATTGATTAAGGAAACCATCTCACCACTAATGTAAAGGATATTCTATGACTCTTTATTGTGCAAGATTCAGAATGATGAAACAAAAGGCTGCAAAATATCAATGGCTTGGGATCCAAAGTTAAAGGGAAATACTAAAAAAAAGCTAGAGTCAAGGCATGCAGCTATCACATTTATGGATAATACAACATGGATAGCAAAATCCAAAGAGGATATGGAAAAAATTCTAGAAGAAGCATGAATCTTTTATAGAATAAATGACTTATAGATTAATAATAGCAAATCAATATTAATTACTATTAACAATCCCAATCAATATCCAGAAGAGGTCCAAGCAGGGATCGACAGAGAAGTAGTTAGAAAATTGGATAGAGTTGAACAAACAAGATTCCTAGGGATCTAAACAGGTAACCAGAAATTTGCTATCAAGCTCAAAGAACGAATGCTTAAAGAAATCAACATGGTTACCAAGTCCCTAAATAACAAAAAGTTAATGGACAAACAAGCACTTTATATTCTGAACAGAGTCTTAATACCTAGAATCGAATTCATAATATAGTATAATATACTATTTTGGCAAATGTGTAATGTTCTGACAATGGCATATAGAAAACTGTTTAAAAATAAAGCCACACTATGTCAATCCATACCTAATAGTGTAGTATATCATCCCAGGATTTACAATTTAAAGAGTGTTTGGATGTTGCAAAAAGAAAGTCAGATAACAGGATTGTGCAATAGGTTAAATAACTTAGGACCAGCCGGAATCATAACAATTATTAGATTAAAGCAATCACAGATTAAGTACTGGGAACCTCTCAACTTGCTCACATGTAACTCACTAAACCATCTTCTGAGAAGAGGCAACTTCATATTACAAGTACTGAAACTGACCAAAGATATGGAGGTAACTTTCCATAGTTGGAAGTGGAATGATGTCTTTAATTGGAGTACTAAAAATAGTCCAATTAAAGATCATCTGACAACAAAATAATACAGTAAAACCATTACATCACTCAAACATAATAAGTTAATATATACTTACTTGACAAAAGTATCCGATTACATAAAGATCACTACTCTAAGAACCAAACTTTATCCGTGAATAACTTGAAATCTAATGCATAAAAATGCATCAAAATTTTTTTCCTGTGCAGTTACAAACTTCCTTTATTCAAAAATAAAAAAAAATTAATGCCTAAAACTCGTGAACTTACTGATTTTGAGCATGGCGAAATTATTGGCCTGTGGAAAGGTGGTCACAGTGAGCACAATATTAAAGATATTTTTAATTATTCAAAAACAACTATTCATAATATTATTGAAAGATATAAGACAAGTCAACAAACTAGTGTCATTTCTAGGTCTAGTAAACCATCTAAATTGACAGAAAGAGACATTAGACATTTTGTAAAAACTGTAAAAGAAGATCAACAACAATCTTTAAATGAAATAACAGAAAAATTTAGTCAATCATTAACAATCTCAATAAGCT
>CAJVPT010006479.1:0-10992 GCA_910592055.1 Acaulospora colombiana
TACTTTTTTCCTGGTGGCTTGTTTATAGAGCTTTATGTGTTGCTCCAAGTGGGGTGATATAGTTGTGTTTCTCTTTAATGTGTTTGCTGAGCTTGGATTGTGTTATCCTTTTTCTTTAAAGAATTATCAAAAAAGGAAATTTTTTGAAAAATAGTGGATCAGCGGAAAGAGTTTTAATATAGGTTTTTACTTAAATACTATTTAATAATTGTTATAAAAATATTTTATAATTATGAAATTTGATAACATAATATATAGCTATACTTAAATCATTTATTTTAGAAAATAATGCATGAGTATATATTATTTGATATAAAGAAAATAGAATCAAAAATGCATATAATATAATTGATAAAAAATTATTTTTTTAGATAAGTAAGTCGAATATAGAAATAAATAAACAATTATAACAAAATAAAATATGATATCTTAGAATTAAAAGATATAATGTTAACTCTTTAACTTTTAACTTTAAAAGCAAGATTATAATATAAGGTTATTTCATAAGCAAGATCAAGGATCCATTAATATTTTTTGATGAATATAAGATAATAAAAAAATTAGATTAAAAGTTTATTTAAATATTTTTAAAAATAGATTTGATTCATTTTGTAATTCTATACGTCTGTTAGTAAGTAGAAATATTATATTAAGTAGACAATGCTTCTATACATATCATAAAGATCATTAAAAAGATTAAAAAGAAAAATATAATAATAGTGGATTGATCAACAAGTTCATTTGATCTTTAACCTATCGAGAATATTTGAAAAAATAAAAGAATTTTCCAAAAACAACAGATGAGCTCAAGATCACTCTAAAGAAAAAGTGATCAAATTTTGATATATTATTTTTGAGAGAGATTGGAGATTCAATGCCGAGAAGAATTCTGGCAGTATTGCAAATAAACGGAGCACCAACAAAATATTGATTATCACAAGTAAAAAAATTTTTTATGTACATATTGCATAAATTAAATAAATCAAGTAAGTGATAAACTCGAGTTTAAAATAATTTTTTATAATTTTTACTTATCCAAATTAATACCCGTTTTTCAGATTAAAAAGACTGGTATATAATAAATTACCGAACCAACCGGAATTTTGTTACTCTATCAAATTGTATATAAAAAAATCCGTTCTCTCTCGCCATTTTGTATTATTCGGTGCAGCGATTAGGCACAATAATTACCCATTCTTTCGGTTGATTACAGAGGGATATTTGTGATTGGTAACAACTATGATCTGTTACAAACACTATTTTGAGATGAGATTTTTGCCATGCCGTATGATGCTTATGTGATTTTCTCATGCGCAGTGCTAGATAAAAAATCGCGCCTCGATTGATAAAAATAAAGGCTTGTGAAGCCGTAGTTTTCATTTGCAGAGTCTTCAGTGTTCTTGCCATCTTGCTAAGGTGTTTCAACCGATGTACTTTTCCTTGGTTGGTTTTTGCGTTTAAATTTTTCGAATTACATCTTGCCGTACCATCAACATTGTAAACATCAACTGTCTCAATATCGAAATTTTCATCCGTCGTTGAATATTATCTGTTCTCTCGCCCACCAAACCTCACGATCGTTGACGGATTTTTAACATCCGCAGGTTTATATCCAAATTCGTGTCTCGGAATTCTCGCCTATAGTTGACGGCGTTTGTAAAATCTGGATACTTTTACGCTCATGATCAGAAATTATACAATCCCTGACAAATTTCAAACACCCAAGTCCATGCCTTGTATTACCAATGCTTATGGCTGCCTCTTGGTTACTTTCTGTTATAATATTCGTCGGCGTGTCGACTTTTGTCACGTGAAAAGAATTCGTGAAGACGGGTGACGAGGAAGCCGGTGGGACATAATAGCAACACGGTAGAAATATTGCTGCACTTTTGCTTGTGCCAAAGATAGAGAACATGAACACCCCTCTGTAAAGAAAGAATTTCGGTAAGCGAACGACCATAATGTGTTTTCTTTGGAGGAGACTTCCCAAGCTCGAGTACTTACACCAACGCCGTCGCAAAGTTAATAATCGGTTCCAAGATTCTAGCTTTTTCCGTATATTGACGATAATTATAGCTAATTATCCGCGGAATGAATCCGAATAAAAGGATCACGACATATAAAGAGCTGAAGACAAACAATCTTGTGGCATGTCCAAGTTTTATAGCGGTAGCTCTGTTCTGACGAAAACTATGATTTCGCCATTTTTGCCACAGAATTACACACGAATGACCTTTAAATATTAGACGATGATGGGTTGTTAAAGTGAGAACTTGAGATGGACAAGTTCACCAAAGAAAAAAAAAGTCAAGCTATCAATCACTCACAAGAAATCGCCGTGGCGAACAAGGACACCGTAGCGACAGGTAGAAAATAACTATAAAACTTCAAGTCCTCTTTTTGAAATTCTCGTCCTCTCATTGCCTCCGCGATCATGGCGGTGGTATAGGCAGCTGCGTATGCCCAAATCAAGCATGAAACATAAACGATGCACCTCTTTTCGATTCCCACGTCTCCCTTAACCAACACATACCAAAGATAGAACGACACCACCGAAGGGAGGGTCATCAACGGGAAGAATGTAAACGTTGCGATAAATCGGAAGACCATGCATAACTGCGACCTTCTCGTGTTGGCATCGTACATTACAATTATGAGCCTACTCGTGTTATTCACAAATGTTGATATACACATTTGGAAGAGGGTCCACTTCGTGAAGTGATGTTTTGAAATAAGGATAGAGTATATCAGTACTCCAAGGAGAATTAAACTAATGATTTGAAATATCACGTAAAGGATGGTCAATATGGGATAGGATGGCATAGTGAAATTTGCAATGAATTAAGGAGAGGATGAGTGAAGGTGAGATGCGTAAAAAAAAAAGAAGAGAAAACTATGAGATTTAATTGTTCTTCGGTAGGCAAGGTGAAGAGAACATATTCATTCACCATTATCATCTTCTTCATCAAAAATAATGTTACGAGATGAACGGACCAAAAACGAAAAGTCGATCCCGGTCTATCGCCTGGGTAATATGTTAACTACGTTGCAAACTTACTCAATTTGATACGATTTTATTTTTATTTACGAATAACAAACATTCATTATTCATTCATTCCCGCGGAAGATGATTTATTAAAACTTTATTTATTTCATAATAATAATCCAAAAAAATTCATCTGCATATACAGAGTTAGGGTATCTTAATTCGGAAAAGGATTATTGGTTGCACTTAAAAGGTGTCAAAATTTTGGGTTACGTGGTGGAAACCAATTAACGGAAAAAGATTATATGGATACACTTTCTCGGACTTGAAACCAAAAAAGGAATTCTCTTCGGCTCCTTTGTAAGCTAGCGTCTGCGTAAGCATCCCTTTAAAAAATTTAAGTAAGTCTAGATAAAACCTTGCACATTGATACACATGATGCCTCATTTTCACGTGAGTGTTAAAGACTTGTATTATTCGATCTTTATTAGCACGGCAAATCTAACAAGTGTGAAGCCCTTTCTATCCTGTAAAGAATATTTACAATAAAATTTTATGACTATATACGTAAACTAAAGAAAGGAATCTTGTGTAAATATTTACACAATGAGTATTAAAAAATATTTACAAAGAAATTTCATCTCTTTATGCACAAAGTGATCAAAATTCTTAAGGTATAAGAATTCTTAATAGTAGTAGTAAGGGGAAGCATCACGTTTGTAGTAGTAGTAAGGACTCGCTTCAGCATCGCGCTTATAGTAGTAATATGGTTCAGGGGAAGCTTCAGCATCCCTCTTGTAGTAGTAGTATGCTTCGGCGTCACGTTTCTCTTGGTTTGCTTCCCGTTTGTAATAGTAGTATGGCTCAGCGTCACGTTTCTCTTGATTGGCCTCCCTCTTATAATAGTAGTATGGTTCGGCATCACGTTTCTCTTGATTGGCATCACGTTTCTCTTGGTTGGCGTCACGTTTCTCTTGGTTGGCGTCACGTTTCTCTTGGTTGGCTTCCCTCTTGTAGTAGTAGTATGGCTCGGCGTCACGTTTTTCCTGGTTGGCTTCTCTCTTGTAGTAGTAGTATGGCTCGGCGTCACGTTTTTCCTGGTTGGCTTCTCTCTTGTAGTAGTAGTATGGTTCGGCGTCACGTTTCTCTTGGTTGGCTTCCCTCTTGTAGTAGTAGTATGGTTCGGCATCACGTTTCTCTTGGTTGGCTTCCCTCTTGTAGTAGTAGTATGGTTCGGCATCACGTTTCTCTTGGTTGGCTTCCCTCTTGTAGTAGTAGTATGGTTCGGCGTCACGTTTCTCTTGGTTGGCCTCCCTCTTGTAGTAATAGTATGGCTCGGCATCACGTTTCTCTTGGTTGGCCTCCCTCTTGTAGTAATAGTATGGCTCGGCATCACGTTTCTCTTGGTTGGCGGATGGCTCTGTAGTAATTAATATATGGATAAGTTTCGCTACGAAATTTCTACACAAAAATTGTGATAGCAAACAATAAGTTACCAGCAAAAGAAGTTGCTGCCAACAAAGTTAAGACGACGGCAATTGAGGAGAATTTCATTTTTACGGTATTTAGTTTGGATGATTTTTTGTATCGAAGTTGATGAAGTGAAAGATGGAAGGAACGCAAGAGTTTTTATAACAATTCGACGGTATATAATACGTGGAAATGTATTCTATCCATTACAATAAAATGTAAAGACTTTTGAAGCCATACCAAGAAACAATTGGCTTTGTGTATTGACTATGCCCAAAAGCCTCTCAATATTTGGTTCTACGCAAGGCGCAAAAACAATTTGAAACTTTGTTGCGGGGCAAATAAACAATCAATAAGCCATTCCCTAGCCACTAAGCCACTTAGATTATCGAGGATTTTTCTTTACGTGATATTAAATATTGTATATAAAAAACAAACTTTATAATTTATAATATTTAAAAAGTAAATTTATAAAAGTACTCCTTTAAAACTTGAATGAAAGTTTATATAAATAATCAAATTGAACAAAATTTTTAAATTTACTTATTTTTTAAAAAATATTGAGTTTTCTTATAATAAAGTTTTTATAGTTTATTAAAAATTAGTTAAAAGTTACAGTATTATTATAATAATATTATTGCTTGTTTTATTGAAATTGTTGAAAAATAATTACAATATTATGTAAATTTTTATATAACAACTAATTAATTATTGTATATTATTAATTAAAGGATTACATTATTTAAAGAATATAAGTAGTTGATTAAACTAGTTTGGATTTTATATATAATAAAATTAATTTTTAAAAATTTCAAAAAATAAAATTATTATATTTTTAATAGTAATTAACAAAACCATTTAATAAAAAATTTGAAATAGAATTATTATATTTAATAAAATTAATAATTTTACCATTTGTAGTATATACAATAATTTAGATTAAATAAAATAAAATTTAAACTATATACTTTTAATCAAATCTAAAAAAAACAATATACCTTTTTAATAAATTAATATTAAAACTTTTATTTTTGCAAAATTATTATTAATTAATTATTTTAAAAAATGATAAATTGTTAAATTACTAAATTAAAAAAAAAAACAATTTAAAAAAATTCTTAATTTCAATAACTAATTTTTTTTCAAAAGGTTCAACTATTTAAAATATTTTTTAACCTTGAACTATTTGAAAAACTTATTTATTAATTACTAAAACTATATATTATTTAAAAAACTTATTACTTTAAGTTTTGAAGAAAAAATTTTTATTTTATACTTTCTATTTATAAAACTTAAATTTAGAATCTAATTAAAATAATAATATTTTAATATTATCTAAAAATTTAATAAAAAATAAATATTAATATATTATATATTTGTTATTTACCTTTTAATATAATAATTATTTTCCTTAAAAATTTATTTAATTAAAGAATACTTTATAGGAATTTTTTTTTATTAGAAACAATATTATCAAAAAATACAAATATAATCAATAAAAGTTTATTTATATTTTAAAAACTAATATATTTATATTAACTAATTATTTTTAATAAAAATTATATTATCTAAAAATTTAGAATCAAATTAAAATAAATAAAATTTTTTAAAAAATATAAAGTAAAAAAAATAAACTCTTTTATTATAAAAATTTTTTATAACAATTTAGTTCAAAGATAAAAAAGATCTTAAATACTTTATAATTAGTTTTTTTTTCTTTAAAAACTTTTTTTTTTTTTTTAAACTGATAAAGTTATGTCATATAGTTTTTATTTAATTATTAATATTCTCTTATATATATAAATTTAATTATGAGAAAATATATTTATAATAGGAAAAAAACTAATGACTTAATATCTTGCAAATTCTGTAACTTATTGCAATTCATCTCAAGGATGAATATTAACATATCATGACTTTACTTACACTAATATTTATATAGAAAAGAGAGTTAATATTAAAACTGTTTTATAATATATTTCTTATATTATAATTTGTTAGTTACAATATATACTATACAACTATTCTCTAGTACTATATCTATTTTTTTTCTTGTCCTGCAGTATTATTCTATCTAATGGTTTAATATTATTTCTTATTCGTTCTTATTTTATTTTCTTGAATATACCTTGTGTCTTTTTTTATTCTGAAATCAACTCATATTTTAGTTTCCAAATGATCTTTTTCTCTTATCAAGTTATACTGTTGTTTTCTTTATTACTGCTTTGGCTTTCTTTTTATCTTTTGTAATTTTCTCAGCTGACTGGATTATCTTATACATAATAATTCCTTCAATTATATTTGTAAGTTCTACTGTCTTCTGGTTTTCTATTTTTGTATTTTGTCTAAGGAAATGTTTTCACCTGCTTTGAATAGACTATAATTATTTGTTGCCATTAGCTCTTGCTACATATTCTTATATTAAGAGTATTATTAACTTTATAGTTAACCTTGTTCTATTTGATCTGCAGATAAAAGAATGTAAGTAACCTTTTTATCTCCCATAGATTATATATATTACTAACTTATATATCCACAGTTTATATATGTTTATATTTGCTATTGTGAAATCTTTCATAGAAATGTTCTATCTCTATGATCTTTTTGGCTAATTTGAAGAAATATGATATTGGATAGTATTAGAATCAATATGATCAATTTTCAGTTTATTTTTTTGAGTCTTTATCCTATAAGCAATATTAATTTCATTATATTATCCTCTATTTGCTGGTTCATTTTATCTTTAAGTAAGTCTTACCTATTGTTTTAAAGGGTAGGTTCATGAAGAACTGGTTCCATCTTAGTATTGTGTTACTACTTTTGGACTAAAGCTCTTGAATCTTTATAATATTCTTAAAACTATTTGTAAATATAGTGATTACTAATTTATTTACCTATTTATTTTCTTTGTTTTCTATGTGGCTCTGGATTTTTGTCCACTGAACTTTGATATTTTATATTGTAATGATTTCTCAAATTGTATTAATCAAGAGCCTGTTTAAACTTTCTGATTTCTGATTCTTGATCTAGTTTTTATATAATAATTGGCTTATTATATTAATAGTACCTTGATTGTCTATAAGAATGTTAATCTTTTTGTTAGAGCTAACTTACTAATTACTATGAATATCACTATCAATTTCACTTTGATGAAGGATAGAGTGTCTTGAGTTTCAGCTTAAAAGATCATAATTTTATGGCCCGACCTTGTCTAAACTACCCATCTGATTCCGATCTTACTTTTAATTATATGTTTTATAAAGAAGCCATCTATATAGAATTGAATGTTGTTTTTTTATTGCTACTTTTCTTATAGTTTATTGTAACTTTTGAATCATCCTGATTAGGGCTTTTATCTTCCTTTCAATGAGTGCTTTAGTAGTTGATAAGGGATCTAAATATATACTAAGTATGTATATATTTGAAAATTATATGCTGGTTTTCCTTATAGTAAGTTTAATTCCTTAAGAAAATAATTGTAATATATTAATTAAAAATTGCCTAGTATTATTTTTCTGTTATCTTGAAAAGATCCCAGTTGTGCTCTTTTTTATCTTTGATGTTTACTGAGTATTAGTGATTATACAATAATTTTAATCTGAATCTGATTAATTTATAAATTAGATATGAATCAGATCAAATCAAATTTTAAAATTTTTAATCTAATAAAATTCAAATAAAATTAAATTTTAAATTTACAAAATTATCAGATTTAAATTAAACTTAGATCAAACCTGATATGATTCAAATCAGATATAAACTAGTTTATATAAATTATTATATAATTATTTAATCTTATTTAAATCAAACTATCTAGAAAAATAAAATAGGTTTTTTTTTAAAAAAAAAATTCAATCCTTGTTTTTCTTTATGATTTTTTAAACATTTATTTATAATATTATAGTTTTATTACTTAATTATTTTTATTATATTCTTTCTTTTACTAATTTATTTTTTTTAAAAATGGAACATAAAAACTTATTTGATAGCATTTAATTTGCATATAATTAAAGTAGCAGTTTAACTAGTTATGATAATATTGACATTGAAAATATTAATATAAACAATCTATCAGAATCAATCTCACTTACCTCAACAATTCTAGAAGTAAAGTATAGAAACACTTTACAAGGAGTACAAGTTTTAAAGAGGACAAAAAGATTACTTGTAAATATTACAGAACAATATATACTTATAGTAAAGGTGGCATTTCTAATCTTATAAAATATCATGAAAAAACTTATTCAACAAAATTAAATTTAATAACTAGCAATACTGAAATTGACAATTTTTTTAAAATGAAGATAATTTCAAATAATTTTTAAATTTTAAAAAAAAATACTATTGATTTTTTATATTTATATATAGTGAACATATGACTCAACAAAAATGAAAAAAAAACTTGTTCAATAGATCATTATCAATTAACAACCTTTTACAGTTATTCAAAAACCAGCTTTTCTTGCCTTTATACAAACATTAATATCAAATACAAAAATACAATTTGCTACTTTTATTAAAACCTATATAATAGACTATTATTTAAATGATTAAGAAAAAATTCAAAAAATGTTACAAGAAATAGAAAATCATATTTTATTTATACTTGATATTTGAATATCAGTTTCAATAAAAGTATTTTTAGGCATAACTGCCTATTTTATTGATAAATATTGAAAAATACAAAGTATAATAATAGACTTTATATAGTTATAGGATATCTATTTAAGTGAAAATATTAAAGAAACATTTTTATCATGTTTAAAGAAATTTATGATTCAAACAAAGATAAACTTATTTATATATTTAAAATAAATATAATATAAGACTAAAACAATTTATTTAATTTTAAACTTTTTCCACTGATTCTCTGACCACACACAAAAAAAAATATTTACAAAAAGTTTTTATACTTCTTTATTAATAAAGTCTTAATACTTTCCTTAATACAATTTGAAATATTATTTCAAGAGTTACTACTACCCTTCCTTTATTTTCTACAAATCTCTTCACTCAAAAATTTGACTTTTAGTAATTAAGAAAAGTCAAGTAATATCTTTGATACCAATAGCAAAAAAATTTCCAAAGGAAAAAAACTGACTGTAAAGTACCTAAAGGCCTTTCTAATTCTTGAAGCGAGAGATTTATAGAGATTTTTTGTAGTATAAAGACTTATTTTTTTACTTTTTAATTGTTTTGATTCTTTTAGAGCTTCTACTTTCATAGTTTTTTAAGGAATTTTGTCTATCTCAGTTTGACCCTAAATTTTGAATAGCACAAATTCTCATTAAAGATAATTGATTGACATAAAATACATCAGTTTTTGAAATGTAAACAAGCTCCTATTGGTCACACTCACATGTCTCATTATATTATTGATAATATAGAAAAGAAAGTTCTAGAAAAAGTGTCCCCTCCAACTATATATGTTTGACCTTCAAGAAACAATTATGATATTGAAAAGTAAGTAATGGATAGCAAACAAATCTGACTTTCATCTTTCATTGTTTTTCAAGTGATAAAAAGATTTTCTTGGATAAAAGTTGAGATCTTCAAGCTTATATACTAGTCAAGCAAAGTTTTTGAAAAGATTTTTTTATCCCAGTTAAGCAAACTCTTCTATAATATATACTGGGTTCAGTAATTTTAAGTGAATTCATACATCAACAGAAGAATAAGTTCTTTAAATGTTCTTCTTGAAGTACTTTCAGAAATGGTTAAGTTTCTCAAATACTATGAAGCTTAGAAAATGTCTCTATCAAACAAACCCCTTTTGAAAAAAAACTGTGAAATGGAACAAGAACCTTTTGAAGAGCTTTGAATTATATTTTCTTTTTCTCTTTTCCCAGTACCATACTTTAGTAATTCATTATTTTTCAGGATAATCAACAATAATAAACTGTTGATAATAATCCTGATTGATTTAGAGACACTATGTCAAGCTATTAAGAGAGTATAATATTATCTCTTAAATCTGACTTAGAGTACCTAGTTTAGACTTAATTTTGTTTAGTCCAAACTAGCTTAGTGGATTTATCATATTTTTTAAGTAATGTATTTCTTTAACTAATAATATACAATAACAAGTTAGTCACTTTGTAAAAAAATCTTTAAATATCTCTCAATATCTCAATAAAGACAAGTTAAAGTAGTATAATTGCAAGTTTAAAAAAAACCAATTTATTTAATTTTAAAGATATTGGAAATTACAATTGTTAATACTACAAATAATATTGTATTTGTTAAATTAATAGAAGAGTAGAATAAAACTCAAGTAATATCTTTTAGTGTAACAAAAAACCATTTACAATGTTTTGCACATGTTATTAATTTAATTATATAAAAAGCTTTAAATATATTAGGAAAAAATCCAAAACAAGTAAATTTATATAGTATATATAGTATATATATATGTATATATTTTTTTTTAATTTTAATAAACTCTTTCTGCTAATCCTTTGACCATACACAAAAAAGATATTTACAAGAAGTTTTTATACTTCTTTACTAATAAAGTCTTAATACTTTCATTAAAA
>CAJVPT010006480.1:0-10992 GCA_910592055.1 Acaulospora colombiana
TAAATAACATATTATATATTATATTATAGTTTGTATTATTTATAATTTATAAATATAATCTCAATTCAAAAAAATTCGTGTATAGGTTTATTAATTTTTTTACTTTGTTGCTGATGAATAGTTGTTAAATTTTATGAATGGTTAATAAATCTTTAATAAATAATTTAATGAATAGTTGTTGAATTTTTTATGAATTGTTAATGAATTTTTAATAAATTATTTTAACAAATAATTGACAAATAGTTGACAAATAGTTGAAGAATATTTAACAAATAGTTGACAAATAGTTGACAAATTTTTAATGAATTTTTGATGAATAGTTGATGAATTTTTGATGAATTTTTAATAAATAGTTTTGATAAATAACTGATGAATAGTTAATGAATAGTTGATGAATTTTTGACAAATTATTAATAAATTAATATCAAATTTTTATTAAATTGTTAATAAATAATTTTGTAACAAACTTTTAATGAATTTTTGCCAAATTGTTGATAAATTATTTGACAAATTGTTAATAAATTTTTTAATGAATTGTTAATATACCAATTTTGTAATATTTATAGACGAATTATATTGTTGTTAATTTATTTATATCATTTTTTTGCAGAATTGTTTATTTTTTGTCAAATGTTATATAAATGGCAGTATGCTAAATAAATTTTTTTTTACTAGTAATATGATAATATAAAATATAATATTTTCAACAACTATATATTGCTATAATAAATATGAGAAGATTCAAAACAATATTACAAATAATACAAATTAAAGAAGAAAAGATACTAAATATCAACCTGTGGGTCTATAGCACAGTGGTTAGTGCTCCACAGGTCAGATCACAAGATACCAGTTCAACTCCTAGTGAAGGCAGCTGAATAGAATTAATATGGTATCTGGCGTTGTAACCTGTAATACGCTGTTTCCCATAAAAAGCCATTTCACACGTTGGCCAGTGGGCATTGGGATTGTGATCTCTAGAAAAGGTGTCGTGGTGTGACAATCGTCCGGTAGAAGTATGATAGTCACCAAGATCAGTAACACGAAGTACTAAGCCCCTCAGGGATTGTCGATGGGTGATGTAAGTGAACCACTAGTGCTATCCCTGTATAGGAGTTGCGTCCTGCTTGATGAATAACCCCTAGATTTGGCAGCTAACGCCAATCGAGAACCTGATGGATAAGTCTACTAGAAGATTAAGGAGTCGTGTCTCTATTGGTGAATAATCCCTAGGTTTGATAGCGTGTGCCAACTATTGGACGAAGTTCTCGAAGCATTGACTAGGCAGTACACAGATGTATCTAGATCCATTCGCAGCTGCGGGGACCAAAGATGTGATTAAGAGATGGTAAGATATAGAAGGTTATCGTGGGTCCTAGTAAAGGGTAGAATACCAGGGTCTAGATTAGGTTAGGTGGTTTAAAACTAGTGATAGGATTTCCATCTCCTAAAGATCCAACCTGGAATGCGGACCCATCTACGGGGTGTAAGTTGGTATAACCGGATAAAGCTATAGGTGATAGGGGCGGGTTAACTTAGATGGACCGTTATAGTCATATAATAGGTTTAATTACTTAATAAACATGTGCTATTAGCACCTTTTACCCAAAAAAAATAAAAAAAAATAAATTTAATTTGTTAAGTATTATAAAATAAATAAATTTATATGTATAATGTATAATTTAAATTTTTGATTATTTTATAATATTATAATTAATGAATTTTTTATTAAAATAAAATAAACTTAATATTTATTAACAAAAATTTTAATTTTAATTATTTTAGAATCTTCAAAATTTATAAATCATGTAAAATTTTAATTGCTGCTTGCTAGAGGCCCTTGCCACCATGACTTTAAACACACGTATGCCCTTACTGTTTTATCTAAAAGTTAGTTTCTTTTGTCAGTAATTAAATTTTTGCTAGTTGAAAAAACCTGTTCCACAGGTACACTAGTTACAGATATTGCTAAGTAATCACGTGCAATACATGTCAAATGTGAAAATTAATGTTCATTTATCTTCCACTATTCTAAAATATCTGTTTCCTCTGTTACCTGAAATAATGAAAAATATAACTATAATTCATTTTGATTTTCTATATGCCATCGCTTGAATAATTTTGTCCTAACTGTATTATATGTCTTACTCATTTCAGTGACTTCTACAGTTCTTGAATTTAATTCTCCATATTCTCGAAAAATGTCATCAACACTAGAAAATAAAAAATATTTAATATTAGTAAGTTATTTTACAAATAAGCATAAATACAATAAATATATTTACTCTTTTTTTATCTCCTCAATTAAATTTCTCCAGCTATTTTCAACAAAGTATTCTATTTTAAATCGTGGATCTAAAACAACTGCCGGTATATAAATTTTATTTGTTTTGTTGTAATATTCTAAAATTTTATCCTGGCATATTATTGCTACTTCTTTAATATTCAAATTAATCCTTTCATTGTTGATGGCATCTTTCAAATGATCAATCAAAATATTATATAATAGAATTATAATAGAAAGTATTGGGTATGTTGATGCTTATACCATTGTAGTTGCTTCATAAAAATACCCAAGAAATTTTGTTATTTGTTCAAATATATTTCAATCATTATCTGTAAATACATAGTTTTTTAATTCTTGGCTTGACATCGTAAGGTATTCAATTGCCTACAAATATACAGTAAACTGTTTAAATTATATTAAATAAATATTAAATAATATGATATAAATATACTGTTTTTAGCTGTATAGCATGTACAACCATGTTATATATTGAATCCCACCGAGTTTCTGCATCTAAAATAGATTTTAAAGTTTCTATTTATTGATTTTTATAAGCATCATTTAATTTTTCCAGCTGGTGAGATGATGATTGTATTTTTACAACCAGTTTTCATAACTATTTATAAATAAATTAGTAAATATAAAAAACTATATGCTATATATACTGTATAAGCTTACTTGTTTTAGATTTCCTCCAATATATTTAAAGCTTCTTATAGCCTTAAATTAATAATATGCGTAAAACATCGTAAATGGTTTTTTGTTGCACTAAAAGATATTGCTTGAGTTTTACTCCACTCTTCTATCAATTTAACAAATATAACATTATTTGTAGTATTATTGATTGTAATTTCCAATATCTTTAAAATTAAATAAACTATTTTAATCTTATATTATATTCATTTTAAATATATAAATAAATTTACTGTACCTTTATTTGAATCATAAATTTCTTTAAACATGATAAAAATACTTCTTTAATATTTTCACTTGGATGGGTATCCTACAACTGTACAAAGTCTATTATTATATTTTGTATTCTCCAATCTTTATTGATAAAATAGACAGTTATGCTTAAAAATACTTTCATTGAAATTTTCTTTTTTCTTAAATATTTTTTTTTTTTTGATAATTTCTTTAAAAAAGAGAAGTTAGCAAAAAATACTATACTACTCCAAGTTAATAGTTAAGGAACAAACTACAGTATATAATACTTAACTATACTCAAAGGGATTCATTTATTGAAAAAAAAGTTTAAAAACTATACTTTATTTTCTTTCAACTTTATTTTTGCAAGAAGGAAAAAACATATCTACAAGCTGATTTACAGTAAGCTTAAGAGAGCTCAATATTAACTTCTCAAGTTTCTATTCAAGCTAATATTAATTTACATCTTTTTAAATACTAAAAGAAACTTCACAAACTTTAGTTTTTATCAATAAATCAAAAAAAACTCAAAGTTTTCAAAGTCCAGAAAGACATCAAAGGCTTTTAAAGACCAAACAGTAAAATATCCTGATTGTTTATAATCACAATCTAAATATTAAAAAAAGATACACAAATATAAACATATCAGTTTATAGCAATTATCAAAACAACACAACAAGGTTCACTAATACTCTATAAACAAAGTGGATTAACTCTCATAACAAGAGTAGATCAATAACAAATCTAATAAATAAACAAATCAAACAGTTCCAAATAAACAAAGTATCAAACTAAACAATAACATATCAATTTTACATTTTATATAAATAACACAAAAAAATTAGGATAAACAAGCAACAATCAAATTAGCAATTTATTCTTTAATATATATGACTTATAAATAATAAAGACACATATAATTATACAAATTGTGAAGAAAAGAGAGCTTTATATTCTAGATACTCTAGTTAAAATAACTGAAAACATAATTCAAAAAAAAAATTATGAATTACTTAAATTATTTTTAATACTCTCATTGCACAAAACAATATATCAAATAAAATCTTAAAATCAATAAAATACTCAATATTGAATAATATTCTAGCCAAAATCCTAAATGTAAATCCAACTACTTTCTTAAAAGTTGCAATTATTAAACAACATATTCTTTATTTATAGGAACAGGACTATAGAAAGAAAAAAAATCTTTTAATACCTTTCTTGGAAAAGAAATATAGAAACATTCTTGCACAAAATGGTTCCATAAACAACTTTACTCAAACTATACAAAACTATATAAATCAACCAAAACCTTGAAAACTCTATAATAAAAATTCAAAGTATACAAGATAACTTTAACTTAAAGAAAAATATGAATATTCAATCAATAGTCACAGTTAAAATTTCAAATAATCCTGAAATTGAAATAGAAACAAAGAGTTGAAAAACAAAATTGAAATAAAATTATACAAGAAAAGATGATGAAAAAAATATAGCTGATCAAACTTTTTACAATACACAAAACTGAGTCAAATCAATTAATATAAATCCATTCTATATTACAAAAAAGGATAAATACAAAATAAAAATACTTATACCCAATATATCAGGAGAGATAGAAAAGAAATAAATAAGTTATTTACAAGATATCTTAAGTATATCCAAGATATATAACTATTCAAGAAAGACTTTTTAAATAGTAATACCTAAATCACTTTCAACTTTGATAAAATAGAAGATGCTTTACAATATATAAAAAAAATTAATATAAAGATTGGAAGAACTTTACTTTAATCTCTATACAAGTAAATACTGTAAATGAAAAAATATGTACTCTCTTCTAAACAAGAAATTTTTTTTTAAAAAAAAAAAATAAGAAAACAAAACTATAGTTATTATATTAATTAATCTAGATAATAGTTACACTTATCAAAAAATTAGAGCTACTTTTCAAAAATATGAAAAAATTCTAAACATATATATTTACAACTACTTTTATTTTTAAAAAAGAATTAAGGCATGACTTATACTATATCAACCTGAAGATCTTAAAAATTGATAGTTTGTTTATATCAAAATAGAAACTTTTAAAGCTATTTTTACATAACATGGACCTAATGATTATGAGATTGATACAATCTTCAAGAATTGTAATTCTCAGTTTCTACAATTACTGTATATAGTATAAACAATACTTTTACTAGTTTCATAACAAGAGCAACAAGACATATAAAAGTTATAGTATGCTATATATCAAGAGATCCATATACAGTATACTTAAAAGAAGAAGATACATAGTTTGTTACTTTGCAACAATTGAAAATCTGCATAAAGCTCTTAAACAATATATATTTATTTATAGTCATAAACTCAGTTGCAGTGTCAAAGAACATTTCAGACAAAAAAATATTCAATACAATAAAATAGTTCAAATAGAATCTATCAATAATAGTAAAGATAGTTCTAACTTAAGAGTATTATATAATAAATATTACTATAAACAAATTGATTAAACAGATATTAGACTGATAGTAATAGGGATTCAATTAATTATCACAATATAAGAAATCATTATAACAAATCAGAAAGTTTAATTTTTATAAGTAATAGTAATAAAGATCTATTTTATCAAATCTTTTTAACTTTAAAAAGTTGAATAATAGAATAAGTTTAATCAAAGAAAAAATATAAAACCAGCCTAGGGTAAGGGAAAGAAAATAGATTAATTGCTTTTGGAATTAGTACCAGTTTAATCAAGGATTATTGGAAAAGAATCAAATCCTCAGGAAAAATCAAACCTATCTTGGAAATGAAAAATTGATATAAAAGAGCTATTAGATAATATAACATATTTCTCTAATATTACATACTGTATAATATATTACAACTAGACAACTTCATTAATAAAATCAAGAATAATATTATTTAAAAACTTCAAAAAGAACATTCATTATTTAACACTTATACTATAAATAACTCTATTCTAAATAATACTATATTTATAGATATATATAATGTTAGAGATATTAATATTTATACACTGCAATAGTGAACTGCAGGCAATGATGTTTATAGTAGAAAGGTAATTATCCAAATTATAAACAGAGTGACAAATTACTTCCAAAGTTATACTTAGAGTTTTACAATAAATTAAGATAAGTGAGTTAGTTAGTGTTTTAGCTTTAGCAATATTGTAAATAGTAAGTCCACATTATGTTTAATAAAGCATATATAATTAATTTGACAGTGAATTATAATAAAAAAAAAGATATTAATATCTATACAGATCAACAAAAACTATATGAACTTGTCAAAAAGCTTAAAATAGATATTTTAGGTATTAGTGAAATCAAATTAATTAGAAAAATTATTAACTTCACCTTTAATTTATAAACAATACATAAATTTTTTTACAGTTATAATAATAAGAAGTCTAAAAGATCTGAAGTAGAATTACTTATTAATAAAAACATTGAAAAGAAGTTGGAATCTATAAAAAGAATAGAAGATTATATAATAGGAGTCAATTTCTTATCAAAAAGAAGCAAACTCTATATTTATTAGATATATTTGTTTTCTAAGAAAATTGAAAGTAAAAGTTTACAACAAATACTTCAAAACAAAATCTTAGACAAATAGAGAAAATGCTTCAAAGTTATAGTTATAGAAGACTTTAACACTATAGCTAATCTAATAATAGATTGGTCACTATTTAATAAACAAATTTCAAGATATAAAAAAGCTGAAATAAGGTTTTTTAACTTCCTAAAAGACTAGAATTATATAAATATTTAAAACTTATAGGAAAAAAACAATATTATTTTATATGGACAAACAAAATCTCATATAGTAGAATTGACTATATTTGGATATCTTCTAATATTGCTCTAAATAATATTTATAATTTTAAGAATATCTTAGTGATAACACTTTTAGATAGTAATTATATACTACTATTAACAAAATTAATAACAAATAATTTACTAAGAAATCAAGTTCAAAAATAGCAAAAAACAATAGTAAAGAAAGTTCTTGACTTAATTAACTTAACAATAAAACAATAGAAAAAATTCAAACATTGGATAGAAATTTGGTTTTTTGAATTTGATTCAGATTTATAGTCTTTTCCTCATAGACCAGAAAATAATTTACAAGAATTCAATAATATTTGAAACAAGCTTGAAATAACAATTATTAAATATATATATAAATATCATAAAAAGAAAAGAGTCTATTTTACCCCTAATAAAAAAATTGTAGCAAAATTAATAATTTCAAGAAAAAACTTTAATACTTATAAAAAAGTCAACAAATTTTATTTTTTTTTTTGAAAAAAGTATAAACAAGCTAAAATTTATTAACTTTTCAAAACATAAAAAAAGCTGTTATTAATTTACAAGGTTTATATAAAGAGGTTCTTGACAAAAAGCATATTATTCCTAGAGATCAAAATAAATTTCAGAGAAACTTAAGAATATTATTGCTATAGAACATACCTTTAAAGCTATATATAAGAGAAAAGAAAGTCTATATATTAAAAACCAAATTAAAAAGGCCTTAGAAGTTAGGTGTAAGAATCTCAGAACCAATTAAAGATGAATACTAAATTCAATCTTAAATTGAAAGAGACCTAGGATAATTTTAGATCAGAATTAACTAGAAATTAAGCAAGAATAGAATATACTGTATAGCCACTGATCTACAAACTATCAAAAACACAGTAGAAAATTATCATAAAAAAATCTTTAAATAAAAAAAAGCTAATTTCAAAAAATTAGATCTCTCCTGAAAAAAAAAAATATCAATCTAAGAAATAGATTGATTTAATATGGTATCTATCATTAATAAAAGAAATCAAGATAGAAGAACTCGAAGCTATTCTACAATTTCTTCTAAATAATAAGACAACAGGTCCCTTAAATATTAGTTATAAGATTATTAAACACCTGAGTCTTAAAAAGAAAAAAACATTATGTTTTCTTTTTAACAAGATATTAGCTACTAATCAGATCTTTAAATATGGAAAAAAAGTAATATCTGTTTCATTTCCAAGTCAAAATCTTGAAAATATGAATTCAGCAATACAAGATCTATAGTTCTTCTTGAAATAATCAAAAAATACTTTATAAAGATCTTAACTAACTGGCTAATAACTATATATAAATTTTAAAAGGTTCAAACTTTTCTGATCTATAAGGAGAAAGTAACATAAAATCCATTCATCTCTTAAATAGTATATATGAAGAAGTAGAAAAAAGAAAAAAAAGCTATAAATTCTTTTTCAAAATATAGCAAAAGCTTATATTATAATACAATAAGTTTCACCATAATAGAAAAAATTATAGACTAAATTAGAATTCCCTCTACTATCAAGAAGCTCTAATAGATCTATTTAAAGATAAAAGTTATAGTATTATCTTATCTAATGGATTGTCTTATCCAATAATACCTGGTAATGGTATAAATTAAAAAGAAATAATTTTTCTATTATTATGAAAAATTTTCTATAATTTCTTGCTATGCAAAATTCAAAACAATATTAATCTTGGATATTCTATAGAAGAAGAATGGTCATCTAACTTTTACAAACCTAAAGAAAAGATTAAGCTCTTCTTAAGGCAAGCTATAATTATTTATATAGATAATACAACTTGAATTACTAAGTTAAAAAAAATCTGAAATATATTTTAAAAGAAGCAAGATAATTTTTATAGTCAATAATTTTCTAATAATACTAAAAATTGATTCTTCTTACTATTAATCTGAATCTTCAAGAGTCTGAAACTATTTAAGCTAAAATAGAGAGTACTATAGTTCAAAAAATTAATAAGAAAGATTAAGCAAGATTTCTTGATATTTGATTGAAACCTAAGCAAAATAACAGGAACACAATTGACCTAATAAAATTAGAATTAGAACTGTGATCCAAGCTATAAACAAAAAAAAGCTGACTAAAAAACATACTTATTACAGTATAAATAAAGTCCTTATTCTATAAATAAAATATAGAATGCAATATACATATTTAAATAAAAAAAATTACAATAGTCTCATAATTATATATTGAAAAAATTCAAAACAAAGCTCTAATTTGTAGAACAATATTAAACAGTTGCATTCACAATAAAAAAATATATGAACTCAAAAGTACCTAAAACTATAACTAGAAAACTATATACAGTCAACTCTCCCTAAATGCACACCCTTGGGAATGAAAAGTTGAGAGTGTGCATTTAGGGATAACAATAAGCATGCATTTAGGAAGTTTGTATTGGTAAATTATGTGATAACGGAATATATATTTTTATTGTAATTTATTGACTTTTCATATAATAATAATAATAATAATAATAATTATTATTATTATTATATAAAATATTGATCTATGCTTGTTTGTCGCATCATATTAGATTTTTTTCTCTAATATATCTTTCAAGAATATTTATTACTTTCACTTGTTCTTTTGCATTTTCTTGTTAAATTAAAAATGCTTGTATGATCTTCAAGCTTTTTAACATAACACTAGTACTGATAACAGCTGTTTCAGTACTATCATTTATGTCTTCCAGATTACTGCTACTTTCTTTTATTCTAAACATTTCTACAAGTTTATTGATGATTTCATTGTCATCAGGTACCTCATAAACAATATTTTCTTTAACAATTGACAAAAACTTGTCAACTTCCATTGAATCTGAAAAATCAAGCTTTTCAAGTGCTTTGCATAGTTCATCAAAAATTGAATTTTTAACTGTATGACTATTGTCTAAGAGATTACATAAATTAGCATTTATACTGATAGGAAGAATTTTGGTATGACACCAGCAATATTAAATAGTATCAGCAATAATTTTTTTCCATACTTTGGTAATATACTCAAAAGCTTATAGGACATTTATCTTTAAAATTGGTATCTGCTCTCCAGCTTCAACTTGTTCCAACATCTACCTAAAAATAAACATATTAGAATCTCTTTTTAACATTAATATTAAGTAGAGTAAATTATAATGATATTTTATGAAATTTGATAGTGGTGATAAAGTCTTTTAAAAGCCATTATTATACTAGTATCCATTGGGTGAATTTTTGCAGTTGTATTTGATGAAAAGAAGTGAATGTTAACATATGGAAGCACTAAACCTATCAACTTATGATATGGGTAGTTATCAACAAGTAATAAGACATTTTTGTTATTATGCTTTTTAAAAACTTCCCTATCAAAATACTGGAGCCATTCTTAAAAGAAAGATAAAAGTATCCATACCTTTATGTTACAGTCAGGATCAAAAAAAACTGGAATTTGTTTTTTTTTTTTATTGTGTAATAATGGTTATATGGAATTATATGAATTTATATTTATATATAATTTAGTAAATATATTTTTAAAAAATAAAGTTTAACATGAGATATGCTTTTTCTTATTTTCTATAATTAATTTATAACATCTTTTTATTGATTAAACCAATTCTATTAGAACAAATTTTGATATTTTTTTCCATTTCTTCCCTATATACTATTCCAACTTATCATGATTTTTTGATATATATTTCTTTATGTTGCCTTTGATGATATCCCATAGGTTTTCTATAGAATTCAAATTGAAACTATTTGATGACTAATCAATAATGTCTGGCATATTTTTATCAATAAAAGCTTTTGCCAAACAATTCATATACTTCAGGTTATTATCTTGCTGGAAACATTACTTGTTACTAAACATTTTTTTAATCTTTGAAATATATTTCCAAAGAATTTATATATAAAAACTAGCATTTATA
>CAJVPT010006481.1:0-10991 GCA_910592055.1 Acaulospora colombiana
AATGCTGCAATATACAGGTTGTTTGCTTCGTTAAAATTTTTTTTTTATCTTAAAAAAAGTTTAAACAATAAATATCGTTCTGACAATACATTAAACAATATATCAAAAAAAAAATAAAATTTAAAATGAATCACCAGTATTCCTTGTCAAAGGCCCTTTTCACCATGACCTCAAGCTAGGGATTGTAATTTTTATCCAAAACCAATGATCTGCAGATTTGATCCGAACGGATCAGATCGAATCAGATCAGATTTCAAAATTTGAAATTCATATCCGATTCGAATACAAACGGATCAAAAAATTTAAAATCTGATCCGATCTGTTCGGATCAAATCCACGGATCATTTGATTGTAGATAAAAATTGCAATTCCTATGTAACAGATGCATTGCATAGTCCAAATGGTATCACATTAAATTCATATATCCCATATGAAATAATAAAGGTAGTTTTTTTCTTATTTTTTTCTTCAACAGCAACTTGCCAGTATTCGCTCATTAAATCGAGGGTACTAAACCATTATGCCATAGAAAAGGTTTCCAACAAATAATCAATATATGGCAATGGATAAGTATCCTTCTTCGTAACTATATTTAATTTTTAATAATCTATATATAACTATAATTTTCCTCCTTTATTTGGTATGATTATGATTGGCGATGTTCACGGGCTTCGTAATTCTCAGATAAGTCCTCATTCTCTTAGCTAATCAATTTTTGTCTTAATAAAATTTCAAATGCATGGTGTGGTTCGGTAAGCATACTGTTTTATTGGCGCAACTTCTCCAATATCTATAGTATGACACGTGATATTTATGTGCTCTAATTCTTCCATTCCTTGTATAAAAATGGTTCAATTTCTTGTCAACATTAATTTGACCTCATCATATAATTCTTCACCCATCTCATTACTAATTTCCATATTAGTTATTTTTTGTTAGATCGTAGATTCTTCTGAAATCTTAGTAGTTATTAATAATTCTTTTACTCATGACAAATATGTGGCAGGATTGAATTCTTTGCAAATGAATATTGTTGTTGACTTGATATTGCTCGAGTTTTTAGTATAGTTCCTTTAGTGTTATCGATTTCCTCATTCTTATATAGTTGGTTAAGTAATTTATTCTCATGGCCTGAATCTTTATCATAGCTTTTCTCAGATTGTAACTTCTAGGTTCCATCATTAGAAATTGGTACTTCAATAGTCTTCTCTTGATATCTCTAGATCATTTTCTGTTCATTATAGTGGATTCTGACTTTGGCTTTCTCAAACCAATTATTCTCTAAGAGGAGAATTTCATTTTTTGAGTTGATTACTTGCAATAGACATGAAATTAATACATTGTGAATAGCAATCTTTGAGCTCTTAATATTTCCTAAAGTTCATGTTTTTGTTCCTGTCACTGTTACTACAGTAGATGTCGACTTCTCCTTGATACATAAGTCTAACTTATCTATTAACTTTTTTATAATGAAACTTATTATAGTGCTAGTATATATAATAGTAACAATAAGATTATTCTTAATCCTCATATAGCATTACATTGTCATCATTTTCTTCTCATTCGCATCTATATAGTTAGTCTCCTCTATGATCATGGGTTGCCTCAATGCTTTGGCTAGATTTCTCTTCTGGTCAGAGTATCGTAATAGCTACCCTAGGTTTGCAGTTGCAGTTTTTGCAAGAAGATTATCTACAATATTATAAACAGGGGTAGACTCAATTATAGAAAAAGCTCTTTTTTTTCTCAGGACTTAGGATGGTTATTTATCAGCAGATTCCTTAGCTGGTATGTATGTTTTCATTTCATTTTCCTTAGCTGGCATACTTTTTTTTCCTCTTGTAGCATTTCTAAGATTTTCTTTCATGATTAACTCAGAATTAGGTTATATATATCATTGCCCTCCTCATGGTATAATTGGAATTTTTCAACAATGTATCCATCATAACATCAAGGTCTTCTTTCACAAGTTTACCAAAATTAGCTTTCTCATTCCACAATATTTGGATAGGTTAATAAGTCTTTCTTGTAACAGGATTTGAAGTTAGTCTCTTCATTAGATAGTCTTTAGTGTAGTGTCCTTTTTCTTCACATTTTAAAGCAGGTAATATTCCTCAAACTAGGTCAAGATCGAGTCTTTGGTTTATTGGTAAGTAGGAATGTGAATCAAATATAGTTTGCTACTATATTCTATATCTGCTAGATAAGTTTGGGAATATTTTCTTTGAGCTTGGAGATTTGGTTGGCAGATTTCTCAGGTATCATCTTTTCATAATTCTTTCCAGTTTCGATTTGTTTGTAATGATAATAGCTTTATTCAAGGTTTCAGGGGCAACAATAGATATAAGAGATACAATATTTCCCTTTAGATTTTTGATAAACATGCACAAAACATATGCTTGCAAAAGCTCTCATCTCAGATCAACCCTTTTGATCAGCTTTTTGAATTTGTATGCATAAATTCTTACCTTATCCTCATTTTGTACCAATGAATTCAGCTTAACTTGTCATTAGTATTTCCATTCTACCATGGCAAAATACTTTAAAAATGCTAGTACAAAACTTTTTTTGACATGTTCTTTACTATCCCAATAATTCAAATTATCTTTGTTATTATGGTACCAATCTGCAGCCATTCCTACAAGATAATAAGACACAATCTTGATTTTTTGCTTGTCGAACCAGTTATTTGCATCTACAACTTTGTCAAATGACTCGAGCCATTCAAAAGGATCCTTTTCTTCTTTTTCATAGTAATTCTGGATATGGATCCAATTCGTCTCTCACTCTTCTCGAGCATCAGCAACAGTACCAAGGAAAGCTTTCATTAATGTTTTTATCAATTCTATAAGGATGGCATTTACCAGAATATCATCGAAATCATCCTCTTGTACTGATGGTTCATTGTAGATTGGTTCCTCAAATATTTCATTAGTCATACTCATTATGTATATTTTTTTATTTTTATTTTTTTTTATTTTTATTTTATTTTATTTTTTTTATTTTATTTTTTATTTTTTTATTTACTTATTTTTATTCTTTGTTTTTTTGTAAGTTATATGGTCAAGACTATCATTTATAAAAAATCAAGGAGGGGTAATAATAATCCATTTCAATTCAAATCTCACAGTCACTACCAAAAATTGTAACAGGCTGATCAGTAAGTCTGTCGCTAATGATCAAAGACTCACATAACTTGCAGATAGAAAAGTCTATTCATTTATCATACACAAAGACACAAAAATCAAGGTAGAGATGTAAAAAGATTTGGGCGAGTCTCAAAATAGTTTTTCCTAAAACTACTTATAACTTTACAGTTATAACAATCTATTCAAAAGATTCGTCTTAAGATTTTTCATTTTATTAAGTCATTGAAAGAAGTTACATTTATATATTTTTATATATAGGGCTATTACATAATCACTATGCCTATTCTAGTATTATGTCATACATAAATTGCTTTGTGATCAGCTAATTTTTTATTACCTTAGCTCATAGTTTTTTATCTTTTTAGTATAAATAGATTGTTCGTGTATTCTTCTAGCTTGCAAGAAGTATAATGATAGTCAACAATTGATTGTTTTACATAAGCTTCAATCACATCATTATTGTCAGTCATATGATCACAGCAAAAATTCTGAACTTGGTCTGACTTCTTTGGCCTTTAACAATAAGTTATTTTTATTTAATGCTAGTACAGCCTTGTTTTATTTGAATATAGTAGATATTATATATAGTATATATAATATAGATAAATTACTTCTATTTTTTATATAAAACTTCGATAAGAAAAAATCTACTTCATGGTTTTGCCACCTTTTTTTTGAAATAAAGGGACTAATAAAAGGGTCTACTAGTGTAAAAAAAATTTAAAAAGAATCTATAATAGTTATGTTTATATTTATATATTCTTCAGATTTAAATTTAATTAATTATAATATTTATCCAACTACTATAATTTTATTTTTCAAGCTAGATTATAATTACAGACAAAACTATACAAAATTAAATAGAAGAGAAGACTCTATATACAACTAAGAAGGCATTAGCAAGAAAGAGGAGTTAGTCTTAATATAGAATAATTTGAAAGTCACACTACTATTATTATTTTTGTATTGTCAGCTGATTACTCTTTGAGAACTTTATCGTGATGTTTTTTCTTTAGCTACTTTTAGTATAGCCATGTTATAGTTTCTTGTCTCCCAGCTCTGGTTTTTTTTTTTCACCTTACTCTATTTAGTATGAAACCTCTGTTGATATTCTTTTAGGTGATAATAAGTCAGGGTTACTGTATAAGGAGGATTCTAGAACATAAAAGAGAAGTAGTTTGATAATGCTATCAGAGTTTCTTCTTTTAGGCTATATAAGTGCTAGAGGAAGGTGCCCATCATCCAATAACCTCTCCTTTTCTATTATTGTGATAATACTATTCTAGAAAAGAAAGTTTTGATATAAAAAGTCTACACTTTATTGGATTTGATAAATATTATGCTATTTTTTCAAAATACTACCATCTTAAGAGATTGAGTCATGGTTCTTTTTTTTTAGACTATATATTGTTTTGCTTTTTGATTGATATAAATGATAAATCTTCCAGCCTACTAATCTAATACTTCTGAGAGATAGATATTATTCTCTTTCTATGTATTTTTGAGTTTTGTTATAGATATAGTTTCATTTAATAGATTTATATGGTATATTGTTGGGTTCTTTCTTGATCAAAGTAATGACATAGAAGAGATTGTATTCTATATCCACTTGTATTATAGTTTAGTATTTTAAGGTGGATCTCAGGCTCTTATGGAGCTGAAGAAATATATTCAGATATGTAACTTGAACAATAAGAGCTTGTTTATATTCTTTTACTAATATGTTTTCTGCTGACCAATTACTGATTGAGAAACTTTGTGCTACTTAAAATTTAGGATCAAATTGAAATAGACAAAATTCTTCAAAAAAAATTGAGAAAGAGTATTTTTAAAGCAAGTATATGACAAGAAAGTGGATAGTTGCCTTCAAGATAAGTCTTTCATCATCAAAAAAGTTCTATATTATTTCTCTAATAGATAAATAGATAATAGTACTTTAGTTTTTCTTCTTTCAAAACTTTTTTGCCATTGATAGGAAAGATATATTCATGACTTTGATTACTGAAAGTTAGGTTTTTGTTTGAAGGAAATGTTTACAAAAAAAAGGATATAGAGATGACTCTTGAAGTGTTATTTCAAGTTGGTTTAAAGAAAGTAGTAAGACTTTATTAGTCAAGAAATATAAAAATTTCTTATAAACATCTTTTTGTGTATAGTCAAAGAATTAGCGGAAAGAGTAATCTCATATAAATCTGATTGATCCATAGGTTATAAATTATAATAAATTATTTTTTTTTTGTATACTCATAGCCAAGCTAGATTGGGAGTTTATTAATCAATTGAAAGCATAAGTATATTTTTATTCAAGCAGTATATTATATACTATAGTTAAACTATTTTTCTAATCTAACAAACTTGTCGTAAGCATAAAAGTCTCTAAATTTGGCCTTGGGAACAATATTTTGCTTCACAGTGTCTTTGGGTAAAGACCCTCCTAGTTCACTGCATCATTGTCAGCAGGTTATCACTGCCATATATCTGATTAAGCTACTAAATTACAGGAAATTATAAAAAGATGAGTTGAAAAAGGGGAAGGAGGATATCAAAAAATGTCTAAGCAGACTACAAGAAAATGAAAGAGTAAAAAATAAAGAAAAATATTTCCAGCTTCCTTCAAAGACCTGCTTCTCAAAACCTCTTCTCAATAAAAAATGTCTGATTGGAATATCTTTTCTTTTTCTGATCTTCTGAGAAACTTATCAATTTTTGATCTTGATTTTCTTCTTGTATACTATCTGTGGAAACTTATTGTCCAGTGGAAGCTTTTACTTCTAGAACACACTTAGTTTCAACCTTCTTTGAACAGTGATTTTTTATCCACTTGCAATAGGAGGGTAATTTATAATCGATCCCAGGTTTTTATATAACTTAGTAGGAACTAGATCCTATTGTTTTAATATGATACCTTCCAGTAGCCATGCCTAGTTAAAGAAATTTTACTGATGTATATCTTCTATTATCCAAAATAGTCTTTTCCCAAAGATCTTTTTGCTTCACAATAGTGGAAGGGTACCAGAAGAGCAATAGGGATCCTTGTTAATTGCAATATCCTTTAACAACTTTTGAAGAAATATATTCTTAACTATAATCAAAGGGTTGGAGCTTAGTATGAACTAGAGACTATTCGGTTTTATTGCCTGACTGGGATAAAAAAGTGATCTTAGTCTTGAACTTTACCTGGCTAGAATGATAGAAAAAAAAGACCTTAGCTTGGATGAATAACAGCTTTTTTACCACCTGAGGACTTGTTGCTTATATTTTATTGGCCTCATAGAACTTGATCTGTAGATTAACCCAATTGGAGAAGTGGGGTGAACATGGGGCACCAATCAACTTTTTCTATCACTAATAATGTTATTGGAACATGTGAGGTGACCAATAGAAGCTTGTTTATATTTAGTTACTAATGTATTTCATATCAACCAATCAGATACCAGGTGACATTATGCTATCAGAAATTCAGGATCAAATTGAGGTAGGCAAAATCCCCCAAGAAAATCATGAAAAACAATAGACACTTTAAGAGGGTATAAGACAGTATGTGAAAAGGTGGATAATAAGTCTTTTCCTGTCAACAAAACCTCTATTTCTTGTCACTTCTAGCTATATAAGATGACATTCCACTTGTCAGTTCTTTTACTTCCTAAAACCTTTTTGTCCTTAATAAAGAAAATATGTATTTGAGTCTTTTCAGGCCATTAGAGGCTCAAGTCTTTATTCAAAGGAGTTTATAAACAAGTAAGGGAGAGTAGAAGAGATATATAAAGACAAGCTTCAAGTTGTTTTAATGAAAGTGTAAAGACTTTATTAGTAAAGAAATATAAAACTTCTGCGAATATCTTTTTTGTGTGTGGTCAAAGGATCAGTAGAAAGAGTTATCTTTAAATAATTTTAAATTATAATAAATTATTATTATTATTATTATTATTTTTATAACCCTCTGTTAAGCTAGTTATATATGCTTTATTAAACAATTGTAAGCTATATATTATATATGTGTCGCTAAAGCTAAATCTCTAACTAACTCACTCATCAAAGTTTTATATTTATATAGGACTCTAAGTACAACTTTAAAAGTGATTTATCGCTCCATTAGTAGTTCAGGTAGAAACCCTTCCAACTTCTAATATTATCACCTACAGGTTACTACTGTGGATCATTGCATAATATTCTGACAAGGATTAAAACCCAACCACTTTATTTCATATTTAATTCCATTTCTTATAATTTTTACTAGGTTTTTGTTTTCTCTCTCTTTCACTTCTTTTTTTTGCCTTGTACTTTTGTGACTAGAATTATCTTGCAGGTTTTGCCTTCTTGTTTTCTGGACCTTTTTATATTTTGCTCTTCTATCAATTCTTTGTTCTTGTTCCCATTCCATAATTTTTTCACATCTCACATTCCAGACTTGTTTTCAGATCTGGTTGCAAACCTTCTTTTATACTTTTAAAATTCATTTTTTTGCCATTGTTTCCAGCTTCTTTCCATAACAATTTAGGTTAGCAGCTTCTTTGATTGCGTCACTTTCTCTAATCCTATGCAAAAGTTGAGAGTGCTTGAACTAGTTTGTAAGGCTGATTCTATTAATCTGGAGGCCCATATATTTAATTCATATTTTTCTTTTCTATTGTCAACTGCTAGTTGTACTATTTTTTCATTTGCTTCTCTCTTACATTCTTAATACAACTTGTCGAATTCATTAAGAAAAGTCTCAGATTCTTTTTGTTATGTCACTAGAATCTTAATCTTATGATTTGAGCATTCAAATAAATGTTCTATTATTTCTTAATACTGATTATATGCTATACATCTTGCTTGCTTGTATAGATCTGGTCTTCTTATTACTAGCTTGTTTAAGATAGGTAGTTCATCATTGATCAATTTAACCAGAAAACTTCTTCTCTGTGAGCTTTTGAAGGAGATATCCCATATATTTCCATCTTTTAACCTATCCCATGCCAGATCCCATAAATAGGTTTGATGCTTGAGAACTTGATAATGTCATTTTGTCTCTGTTCTGTGTTGCTGTGTCCATGATAGACCTGTTGATCTTTTATTGATTTGCTTAATAAACTGTTATATTGGACTATTTATCACACTTCTTCTTATTACATAGTTTTTATGAGTATCTTGCTTGATTTGAGACTCTTCTATTTTATTGCTGATAGATTTATTGCCTCTTTTGCCAGTCGGTCTGCTTCTTCATTTCATGGATCATTAGAGTGGGCTTTAACCTTGGTCAAAGTTAGTTGGATATGCTTTTTCTTTATAAGATCTAGCATTCTCGCCCATAATGACCAATTCTTTTCTTTTAGACATCTTTTGTGTGTCATTTTAGGATCTTCTTTTTTAAGCTTTTTCCATTTAGAGATACAGACTTGACTATCTGAGAAGATCTCGATAGTACTGTCTATCAGGCTACTAAAGCTATTGTAACCAGTGCCACCAGTTCTACCCTTGTGAACGAGGACCAGTTTTTGACTTCTATCTGAAATTTACTTTCTTTTTCAGCTCCTTCTGTTTGTATCCATGCTGCACTCATTTTTGCATTTTCATTTCCATAATCGATTAAGGATCCATCAGAGTAAAAGGTTAGCTTCTCCTGTGATCCTTGATTGCTCTGGAGAATTTCAAGTAGGTAATCTTAATATACTCCTTGCTTAACATTATCTCTGAGTATTTCTTGTTTCCAATTTCTTATTAATACTTGTTCTATTTTTTCAATTTGGTCATTTGTCGGATCTTGGGTTTCTGGGACTATACTCTTGATTATTATACTATCTAATTTCAATAGAAAACAAAGAACTTTTAGGGATTGTGCTCTTCTAGTATTTTTTTAATGGCTTAAGAATGATATAGTATAGACCAAATCTGATTCTATTTTTATATTACATTCTTTTCTATTTCTATTGTTTAGTAAGCATCTTGCACATTTGATAAGACTTGTTTCTAGGCCATCTTCTGTCTCTTGATAGTTGAAATGTTGAATTATCACAATACCTTGACTATTCTTCTGAATCAATTTTACCAATACTATTTGTTGATTCACATTCTGGGTAACTATCCAGGTTTTCTTTCATTTATCTCTACCAGGTTCAGGTTTAGTCATTTTGATAGCCACTTTTCTTCCCATACCTTTTTCCAAAGTATTGTAAGGTCTTCTATACTTTCTTTAGCTATAGTTCTTTATAGGATATCATATCATCCTGGGATAGGACCTTTGCTAGTATGTTGGATAAGTTGAATCATTCTCCACTTTCTGAACTTTGTAGGGTTTGGATTTAACAGTTGATTTATATACATTAACTTGTTATTTCGCAAAGATGGTATTGAATTTCTATATTCTTCTACTGTTAGGTATTCTTGAATTGGATTATTGCCTTTGGTCCACTCGAAAATATTATTTTACTTTCAGCTTCAAAAAGTTAGTCTCAAGTCTTTAGTTAACTTTAGAACTTGTAATGTGAAATTTCTTTTATCATCGAGGTAATCTAGGAATTCATATTAAAGAAGATTGTGGGTCTCCTAGTGCTTAATCTGTGCTTGTTTCAACCTGATAGTTGTTATAAACCCTGCTGGACCCTGATCGTTTATTTTATTACAGAGTCCAATTATTTGGCTTTCTTTTTGGAGCATCCATATGCTTTTAAGATTATATATCTTTAGATGGTGAATCACACTATTAGAAATAGGTCTACATAAGACTACTTTGTTCTTGAAGAGCTTACGATATGCAGTTGTTAGGTTATTGCATATTTTCCAGGACAATATTCTATGCTGCATTCTAAATTCTATTCTTAGAATCAATACTCTATTTAGTATATAAAGAGCTTGCTTATCGGTCAATTTCTTGTTTTTGAGAACTCTTGTAACAGTATTGATTTCTTTTAAAACTCTTTCTTTGAGTTCGATTATAGTTTTCAGGTTACCTGTCCATATTCCCAGAAATCTTGCTTGCTCTCTTCTATCTAACTTTCTAACTATTTCTTTATTGATTCCTGCATGAACTTCTTCTGGATAGTGGTTGGGATTATTGATGGTAACCAAAACTGACTTGTTGCTATTAATCTGAGAGTCATTTGCTTTATAAAAGATTTTTGTTGTTTATAGAATTTTTTCTATATCTTCTTTGAACCTTGCTATCCATGTGGTGTCATTCATGAAAGCTATGGCTGCATGTCTTGATTCTAGCTTCTTAGTGATGGTATTAGTTAGATCAGGATTCCAAGTGACTTTTATTTTGTATTCCTGTTCAATGTCTTCTTGGATTTTGCACAACAAAGGGTCATAGAAAATTCTTCACATTAGTGATAAGATAGTTTTTCCTTGGTCTATTCCATCTCCTGCCCTTATTGGCTCTGTGAGGTCATTTTCAAATATTACTTTGAACTTTCTATTTTGGAACAGGTTTATCATGATCTTGATAAAATCTTTGGGCACCTTGATTTTTTCCATTGCCTTGGTTAGTATTTCCAGACTAATGGTATCATATGCTTTGGCTGTGTCTTAAAAGAGTATTCACAGCTCTTTTTTATTTTTTCTTGCATCTTCACAAATATTGTTGAGAATTTAAATAGGTTCGACTATGCTCTCTCCTGGTAATCCTGCATAGTTAGGACCCCTAAGAATATTGTTGATCTTATAAATGTTTTCTATTCTGGTAGTTAAAATTTTGGTGAAGCAATTTCTGGTAACTTCCAGTAGTATAATTGGTCTCATATTTGCTAATTCACACCCCTATAGTTTTGGTTTAGCTATTGGGTAAATGTGGCTTTGTTTCCAATATACAGGTGTAACTTTCCATCTTAAGAAGGTATTTAACATCTTTCGCAGGTATTCTTT
>CAJVPT010006482.1:0-10991 GCA_910592055.1 Acaulospora colombiana
CAAATCAATAAAACAATGGAAGATATGCAAGCAAATATACAAAAAGCTTTAGAAACCATAGGTATCTTGACAGATAACCAACACCAAAGTCAATATTGAGTTTATGACTGACACAACAAACAATCAAGGAAACTTCACAAACAATACTAGAAAAACCAAACTAAACAACATAGAAATACTGGATCCAGTAGATACGGGTTTTAAAGTATATATTGCAGCATCAAATACAAAAGATCTAAACAAAGAAACAAACCAGAATAATTGGACAGACTTATGGCAAATAATGAAAGGATAACATAATTAGCACAGAAATAAATAAAAATGACCATATAGTGAAACATTGGAAAACTAAAGGTTTGAGTGCTACTGAACCAACACAGACCAATAGCAGGGCACAGAAATAGGGATGACCATTAGAGACAAATTGGCCAAAAGGGTCGTGAACAAAGAAACAACTGAAGGAAGTGCCATTTTGCTAGACTTGACCTTTCTACACAAGAAATACTTAAGAATCATAGGAATATACTCACCTGCCAATAGACCAACCTTTAAGAAAAAAGTGACAAGGTGACTCAATGCAAGCTACAAGACAAACTGGGAGACAATAGTGGCAGGAGACTTTAATGATACAGATGTACCTTGTATTGACAATTCTCGAACAAGCATCGCCATTTCGAGAACAAAATATTATCGAACAGTATTCTCATCCATGATCTAAAAAACTGAGACCTATTAGATACATTTCGAACAATGAACCCACTGAAAAAAGAATATACCTGGGAAGTAGAAGCAGATACAGCAAGTAAAATCGACCAGATATGGGTTACACAAAATGGTCAATTGGAACTAATATCAGTTGAAATCAGGAATGAACTCAAGCAGTCTTATGAAAGTGACCATGGCATGGCTCTCACAAAGATACATCTGTCCTTCCCTCGGCTGAAGAAAACAAGAAACATACAGAGGGAATCCAATGTGAGATATACTGTAACTGGGCAAACACGGATTTCACGTGATGGGAGAAATGAATGCAACACATTGAAGAAAAGATAGAATCAGGTAGAGAGACACTGGATCCAGCTACAAGTATTGATAGATTGTGGTACAAACTGAGAGTGACAATTCTTGAAGTGACAAGCCGCCATATTCAAAAGTTCAGAAGATCTCAAATCAAGATACAACATAAGCAAAGAAATGGTAGCAGACCTTTATCAGCTAAAATAATTGGACTCTGCCAACTAAAAAACTTGTAAATGAGATATTAAGCAACAACCTGGGAAAAGAAATGAAGGAGAAGGTTCAGAAACTAGCAAAAAATAACAGTATTACTTCCCCAGATGAACTGGATAGCTCAAAGGACATCGAGGCTTTCAAGATCCTCCTGGTTAAAGAGATTAAGAGCATTAAACTTAGTTCGCATAGATATCTATGTAACAAAAATAGTAAAAGAATCAAGGAAGCCATCAACAACCAGCTCAAGTGGTTTGCCACAGATAAGAAAAGAATGATAGACAGCTTTCTAGAGAGAGAAAAATGAAGAATTAAATTGGACAGATTAATAGTAACAGGAAATGAGCCTGACATCATCCTGGATAAAAAAAAAATCAAAACACGTGTATGCTGCCATTTTGAGGAATGGATGAAGATATACATGCACCGAAAGGTTCCAGAGGACTGGAAGGAGGAATACGAATCCTTGCAACAATAAAGGAGGAATGGTATACAGGAGCTACCAAAGGATTCTCTGTTCAAGAAATCAAGAATATTATAGCCAAAGCAAGTAAAATCTCAACCCAGGGCCATCGCAAATTCCATATATAGCACTGCAAACCCTTGGCCCCAAAGCAATCAAGAGAGTAGTAACTATCTTTAATACAGTTCTTCAAAAAGGCATGATGCCTCGCGAATGGAAAGAGTGAACAATATATTCAATCCTAAAGACATACGATTGGGGCAACGACCTGATCAAGGTTCGACTGATTACCTTGCTCAAGTCCATCAAAAAATCTTCATCAAAGGCCTAGTTAACAGGTTAACAAGCATTATTATAAGGTATAAAGTGTTATCTGAACATAACTGGACAGCCTTACCAGGAACCAGTACCACGGAACCTATTTTCAAAATAAATACGATCATAGTGAATGTGAAAGAAAAAAACAAGGAACTATGGATCTTTTTCCAAGACATGAGTAAGGCATATGACAATATGGACCTGAATACCCTGAAAAAAACCATGAGAAGGATCAAACTCTCGGAGACTCTCATCAAGATTATTATGGAAGGCTTCAAAGATAAAAGAAACACAGTAATTACAGGGATAGGAATTATTGATCCATACATAGTCAGAAATGGGATCAACCAAGGGGATACAATATCACCACTGCTATGGCATATCTATTATGACCCCCTTATTAGCAAGTTTAGCAAAATACAAGGATATAGTAGTCTCAACAGAACATACAATAGAACACAACTTTCATCAACCCAGTGCTATACAAACACATCAGTTATAACATATATAGATGACACAGCATGGGTAGCAGGAAGCAAGAAACTACTAAAAACTATCACGAATATTGCAACGTCCTTTTACAACTTCGCACAAGTCAAAGTGAACCCAAGCAAGTCAGAGCTAATTGTAATTAACAACAAAAGGGAATTAGAAATAACCTTTGCACAAGACATCATTAAAGTCGCCATAAGAGCAGTACGATATCTGGGAGTATGGTTTGACCACGATTGAAAAAAGAAGCATTAGACAAACTTGCTATATTATATAACATCAAACCTTACGAACCGTCTGCTTTGGAAGAAAGTCTCAGATAAACAAACCCAATACTTGATTAATCACGTAATATTGCCCAAGGTGAAATACATAGTCCAAGATCTCTATCTATCAGAGGCCAAGACAGAGTTTTTGAATAGAAAACTGAGAAGAGTCATCAAACACAAAACAGGCTTCACCACTTCAGCCCCAAACTCAATCTTCTATAGTGACCTTGAATATAATGCCTTCAGCCTCAAGGCCCACATGCTGCAAAAACACCTAACATTAATAGGAAGTTTATACCAAGCAACCAATCATGCAAGCAGATTATGCAGAGAAAGAATAGTGAATCTTCAGAGGGCCACCTGGTCAGAAATGAATATTTTGAAGAAATGTACAAAGATTCACTTGACAGGCAAAAACTTCATACAAGATGTGCTTTTTAATATACAAAAGCAAGGTTTTACTTACAAGGTTTGTAGTCAAGGAAGCACAATAGCATATGATGAGTTGACATCGATTGAAGCATATATGGGAGGAAAATGGTTCGATAAATATAGAAATTAGCTTAGAATAAGTGACCTCAGATGGATTGAACAGTTTGTCAATTACAACAAGATTAAAATAATAAGCTGGGTCCAAGTATATTATACTAATTGACAAAGTGCACAAGGGAGACAACCACGCTACTATGAGGAAATTACCAATAAAATTACCATAGGAAGAATCAATCCAGATTACATGACTAGGTCTCCCTGGCAACAATCCCTTCCACAATATGATTTGGGCCAATAGACTGAGTAGCAGATCCTTAAAAAAAAGTAAACTAGTCTGGATCGTGATAGATAGAGGTACAGAAAAAAGCAACCTAATAATAAGAAAACTAAGAAAGAAAAATAAAAGTATAACAACAATAAGACATTATGTTCAAGATCTGCACTTACTATATGTGAAGTCTTGCAAGGGATATGAATACAATAAAACAGCCACTATAGATAGCTGTATCATGGAAATCCCAAATAGAGACATGATAGCAGTCCCAGACCATAGCAGACAGGTCCTCTCGAATCTTGGTAAAAGCAAAGTAACCAAACTTTTGGCATCGCTGTAAAGCATCAAGATCAGGTACAAGTAGAGCAAAAGGAATAGTACATGTGAACTGGAAGATGTTTACATTTCAGATCAACCAACTCAAGAGAGGGTTTTGACTGGATCAAAGACTGTACGACCCTAGCAAAGGTCAGTTATTTGCAATGGCAAATGGAAGGTTGGGTCAAAGTCAAAGTAATAACAGATGCTAGCTGTTTTAGGAAATTCCATACCATCACCTTTCAGATTGAAAACCTTGAAACAGGGAAGAGAACTGAGACTATGTCCTTTAAAATCCTTTGCAGAACAATACTGAATGAAGCTAAGCTAAATGCCATTATGGCTGCACTTATTTCCCTTCTATCCAGAGCAAGGATTAAACTGAATATGAATAGTCAAATAATAGCTACAGCTCTGGAGGTGATCAAAAATAGGAGCAAAATCGTGAAACTCATTTCCTATACCAAGGACCTCATCAACAAGAAAAACATGGAGGTCCAAGTTGAAAAAATCAGATTAAATTGCACTATAACATACTCTGAAGTAGACAGTGAGGCCAGAAGAGCAAAATTTAAATGATAGACAACAAGGATGGACAGTATATTACTCAATAAAAATATACTCGAACTGGAATATAAGGACCAATGAATGATTTGCCACAGTAGAGAAGCAGTACGAAATCACTTTAGGAATGAACAAATATAGGAATGATGTGACCTAGAAAGAAATCAAGACCTCCTCCATCTCAATAAGGAAGTGGACTAGAATATGATAGTGGACTTCCTAAGGTTGAGGAAAATAACAGCCGGGCAGACAAACATAGAAGATCATTAACAGAAATCTTTCAAACTGAAATCATGGACACAGGAACTGCTGACATGATCAAACTTCACACATGAAGAAGGAATTTGTATGTCTCCAACAGGTGCATAAGCTGTAACGTCCATATAGAAGATCAAATGCATGTATACAAGTGTGAAGCAAATGAGTTAGATTTTGATATACAAATGATAGAAACAATAACAACATACCTGTAAGCTAAAGAGAAACAAAGCAAAGTTTGGGTCCAAAGATAGGCCACAAAGATCAAACCCAAGAAAGTAAAGCTCTGGACTGCTCTGACGATTAGAAGTTTAATCCTCAAAGCTATCACCAGATTTGTTCAAACATGGGCAAAAATATACAGAAAGAAAGCCAAAGCCACTCTTTTAGGGTATGTGAAAGAACTGCAACATTATGCAAGGATAATCTAGAAATGACGTTGCAAAGTAGTAAGTGAATGGGAAACCACCCAGAAGATCACAAAGATGAAGAAAAAAGTGAGAGGGAAATGGAGCAGGACTGCCCCAAACACCCCATCTAGAAGACTGGTACGCACTATCGGTCTGGATTGGAAGAAAACAAAACCCTTCAATTTCTTCTTTATACGTAAACTTGAGGAAGATGACACTAACTCAGCCTAGGCAAGTTAGTTTTCTGAAAGAAAGGCAACAGGCCACGGAGGTCCTTTGGAGATCTGAATCAGAAGGTATCTTTTCTAATAACTATAACATAAATGCTAATATAGTTTCGATATCTAGTTAGCTCTGAAATAAATAGAACAATGTAATATCTAAGTAAAAACTAAATAAAGATCAACTGGATATTGAGCCCGCAAAAAAAAAAAAAAAATTATTTAAAATATTATAATCCAACTAGTAAAAGAATATATAAAATAAAAAATTTATAAATTATTAACTATGCAATCAAAAGCTTTAAAAATGTTTCTTATATTATTAAAAAAAAATCATAAAATATTAAAATTAATTATGCTTAAAATTTGTCAGAACTAAAAAGGCATATTAAATCAATAAGAAAAATCTAATAACAAATTAGATATACAGTTGCTTTCAAAAGTTTGAGTCCACTTACTATGTTTTTATTATAAATGTCCTATTTCTTCAATTGAACAAATCTATAAATCAAGTTCCATAAGGTCAATAAGATATAAGCAACAAGTCCCCAGATAATAAAAAAGCTGCTATTTGTTCAAGCTGAAATTTTTCTCTTTTATCATTCCAGTTAGGCAAAGTTCAAGATCAAGATCTTCTTTTATCCTAGTTAGGTAAAGTTCAAGATCAAAATCTTCTTTTAATTCTAATCAGGCAATAAAACTGAATGGTCTCTAGTCCAACCCTTTGGTTACAGTTGAGAATGCATTTCTCCAGAAATTATTGAAGAATATAACAATCAACAAGAATTTCTACTGCTTTTCTGGTACCCTTCCACTATTGTGAAGCAAAAAGATCATTGAGAAAAGACTTTTTGAGCAATAGAAAATATATATTATTAAAATTCCTTTAATTAGGCATGGTTGCTAAAAGATATCATACTGTAACAATATGACCCAGTTACTACTAGGTCACATAAGAACCTGGGGTCCATTATAAGTCACCTCCTTATTACAGGTTGATAAAAAATCATTTCTCAAAAAAAGTTGAGAACATGTGTATTCTGAAAGTAAAGGTTTCTACTAGATGATAAGTTTCTTTAGACTATATACAAGAAGGAAATTAAAATCAAGAATAGATAAGTTCCATAGACAATTAGAAAAAGAAAGAATATCCCAATCATGCATTTCTTATTGAGAAGAGATCTTGAGAAATAGGCCTTTGGAGAAGCTGGAAATATTTTTTTCAAATTTTTACTATTTCATTTTCTTGTTATATATTTAGACATTTTTAGATATTTCCTCTACCCTTTTTTTTCAACCCATCCCTTTTATAGTTTCCTATATTCAAATAGTTTGATTAGATATACAGCAGTGATAACCTGCTAACAATAATGCAGTAGACTAGGAGAGTCTTTACCCAAAGACACTGCAGAGTGAAATATTGTTCCCAAGATCAAACTTAGAGACCTTTATACCTATGATGGGTTAGTTAGATTAGGATTAATAGTTTAACTATAGTATGTATTATGCTGCTTGAATGAAAATGTACTTATGTTTTTAATTAATTAATAAACTGACAATCTAGCCTGACTACAGGTACTCAAAAAAAAAAAATAAAATAAAATACTTTATATTAATATATTAGTAAAGTTAAAAGATTTATAAGTTTGTTAAAAAAATAAAAATTGATAAAATCAAATATATTAAAATATATGATATACAGTTTGGAACAAAACTTTTTGCACTCTTTTTCATTTTATTTTTACGTATAATTTAATAACTATTTAATAAAATTTAATAAAAAATATATATATATTTAAGAATAAAAGAATAAAACTACTTAAAGATTTTTTTAAAATTAATTATTAAAATTTTGTTAGATTATATTTTTAAAAAAAAACATTTTTAAAAAAATATTAATTTTAAATAGATTACAAAAATTTTATAATAAAATATTATCATAATTATTTTAATTATTAAATTTATAAAGCAAAGATAAATAAATATATAATTAAAATTTTTACAATTTTTTTATTAAAAAATTTTTTTTAAATTATATAATTTATTTAAGTTTAATAAACAAAAAATATCAATTTAATAATAAATTACTATTTTTTAACTTATTAAAAAATTTTTAAAATTAAATTTATAAAATAATAATTTAATGAATTATTGATTATATTATTATATCATTAAGAATCATCAAGAATTTTTTTATATATTAAAAAAAATTTTTTATAATTAATTATTTTTAAAAAAATTCATTATAGGAAAAATCTATTCTCCGACTGCTTTTTTATATAAATTTATATATAAAAATTTATAAAAAAATTTATTTAATTATTTTTTTAACTTTAAATCAAATTTTTGAAAGAAAATTATTAATTAATTATTATTAAAACTCAAATATTTTTAAAATTAGGTTATAAATTATATATGTTTAAAATTTTATTTTAATTAAATAATTATTTATTAAGTTAGGGGGGTTAGATTTCGTAATGATCGCCTGCGGAGATCATTGAGATAAAAGCGGATGAAAGATTGAAACAGATCTTTAGATCGGGTTAATGGATAATTTAAACATGTATTTTTTTCATAATCCGTGGTGCCAAATTAATTTTGAAAATGTCATATACAGTATGTGAAATGCTCGTATAACTAGTTTCTTGTATTGAATGACTGAATTACCTTACGTTACAAAAAATTATTAACGATGCTAGTGAGGCTAACTTCATGGGGATGTGACTGTTTAGCTCTTTTCTAATAATCGAGCTGATCTAGATAAAGGAGCATTATATAGTTGACTCATGTTTACAATCAAAATATTTCGTAATACTAATAGAAGTTCAAAAAATTTTTCTACGGTGGCAGAATCTGACCGTTGTATGGGCACCTTGGCTTCAAGGAGATGATAGTATCTGTGAATATCTGCCCTATCTCTTATTAAAACATTTAACCGCATTTTTTGACAAGCAACCTGAACCCCCACAATACCAAATTCATCTTTGTCGGGCTTACATCTCTTACGTACATAATACATCTCATCGTTAGCCTCTCGCCAAAGCCTTATTTCATCATCTTGTTCTTTTTGTTTCGTGCGTGAACATTCAACGTATAAAAGCTCGTAATTTCTCTTTCTGTGTTTCACGACAAACATAACATTTGGTCTTCGGCCACTTCGTCTATCTCCCCTCCTGAAAAATGTAGATTTACCGAAAGGAAGATCTTGCAATGTTGCTCGGATGATAGGTAGAATCACGTTCGAAACGTAAGCATCTTCATTCAATGACTTGGCATACTCAGACCAAATTGCTTGATTATTCCAAATGTCATTTCTATAACAAGATTCATATTTAACTATCCCGCCTTTTCACATATGTTATTGATTATGAAAGAAATGAATAACTCTTTATATATACTTACAAAGTATTCGAAATCCTTTCTGCAACAATCGCAAGCCTATAGTCAGATTCTTTCCAAGTACTGTCATGTAATAATTTTTGTGACGAATCTGTTGTACAATTTTCGGATTCATCACATTTTTTTTGGATGAGTGATGAAAAGGATGATATCATCCGAGATGCTGCCCTCATAAAAGAATGATACAAATGATTCGGGAGTTGTTTAATTATATTGGAATCGTCACTGATAACTTGACTTGCTAAAGGCTTCTTCCAAGACAATTCTTCAGTAGATATATTAAGTACATCAGAAAACAGATGTTGATAAAGTGGCGTCTTGATTTTATTGAGTTTTCCTTTCAATAATCTTATATTGTTGGTAAGTTGATTCTCATTGATTTTAACCACGCCGAGATCACACAAATCACATATAGCTTTATAGGAAATGTCGTACTAATGCAGGTATAAAAAAAAAATTATTAATATAAATTCATTCTTAACTATCTCGTCAGATAGAATAAGACCAACGCGTGCGCCGTCAGAATATAGACAAAGCTCTATCTTTGTGTGGCCACCACGCAGATATTAAATAACCACATATACAGCTTAAATACTCCTCACGCAGTCGAGAAAGCTATCCTGTAGGCGGACTAACTCACGCAGTCGAGGAAACTATCCTGTAGGCGGACTAACTCACGCAGTCGAGGAAGCTATTCTGTAGGCGGACTATGAAGTACTCAAACTGTTTTCTCAGTGTTACTACCTGCATTACTCTTCATTTGGGACATCGACAAAAACTACATTATTCATTTAAAAAGTTATCGTCTTACCTCTGAAAAAATTTCGAGAAGAGCTATATACCGAGGAGAACCTTCTTCGCAAAGGTTTTTTGTTAATGTTACTGCTTGATAGACGATACTCTTCAACTCATTCTGTGGTATCCAAGGGTCTTCTTCTAATACTTGGTAAATAACAGAACTGGCGGTAATATCCTCTTCGGTAGCGTTAATTAAAAAGTTAGAGAGTCTAGTAGTGGCGTTCATATTTATAGGAAAAAAATAAAGGAAAAAATTAAGAAAAAAAGTAGCTAGTACCGACATTTTTATATTCGTGTTCATCGCCTTACAAATAAAGACAAGGAAAAAGATGGCTAGAAACCATATCGGGGGTAGGAAGGCGTGAAAAAAACATTGTTTATATCGTGCTTCGTCGTCTTACAAGGAAAGGGAAATGCGAGGTGAAAAAAAAGCCCGAACGAACAGAGACTATATCGGGTGTGGGAAAACGGTTTATATATCTATTTTGGAATATAACGTCATAAAAATTCATGGAACATAAATCTGCTTTTATGATGACAAGGCAATAAAAACAAATAGCCCATTGATTCCTGTCAGCTCAATCGTCGAGCTAAAGGGTTTCATAAGCGTTTATGAAGAAATACTTACATACAATTAAGGTTAGTTGGAAGATCGAATAATTTTTTGAATTGCTCCAGATAGCCTTAGGATAAATATCTCATTGGGCGCAGTGATTGACAAATACTTTGGCATTCTCGCATGTCATTATAGATATATATTTTATGTTGAATATTCTTATGCTATTTAATTAATATTTAGGTAATTGTTGGTCAAATCGTTCACTTTAAAAGAATGCATCCGGAAAATTTAATTAAATAGCGTCGGGGATACATAATTTGTATTTACAAGCGTGTCAATTCTTGTGTCTTATCTCCTGATAGTTTGTGTAACTTCTCGTGTAAATATAAAATCACCGATCACCCAAAAACAGGTGCGATAAAAAATTTTCTTACCTAGCTTTTATTAGTGAGACATAAACATGTCCTCACACGTCACATCCTCTACTTTGGCAGAAGAAAGGTTAACCCGAACGATGGCGGACGTAGTTAGAAAGTTTAAGACGGAAGAGCTTATCGAAGACAAGAAGACTTGAGCCTTGATAATGATGATTTCACCATCCTTCGCAAACGAAAAATTGCTGGGCTTTCATTTCTTGAGATGACTAAGGAAGATTTTTATGAATGTGGGTTTGAAATAGGACCAGCTATAACACTTGCGAAATGATACGAAGCCTCTCAACCTACAAAACTCTGGATGAACTAAAAGACGTTCTCCGCAATCAAACAATTCAATCCAGGCATGTGATGCTTGATTTTATTTTTCTTGGCATTTTTACGGTCTCGCAAATATCTTGATATTTTTAGAAAAATAGATTATATACTAACATTTTTTTTTGTTTTATAGTTTTTGAGGAAATCGATAATAATGATGAAGCATTCAAGCAT
>CAJVPT010006483.1:0-10991 GCA_910592055.1 Acaulospora colombiana
GATAGATAGTAGAACATCAGTTTTTCTTCTTTTCAAAATTTTCTTGCTATTGATAGAAAAGATGTCTTCTAGACTTTTGATTATAGAAGTCTAGTTTTTGTTAGAAGAGAAATATAGATAATATAGGGAGGAAGTGTGGATGGCTCTTGAAATACTCTTTAAATTAATTTAATAAGAGTAATAAAACTTCATTAGTCAAGAAGTACAGTAACTTCTTGTGAATATCTTTTTAATGTGTGGTCAGAGAATTAGTGAAAAGAGTATAACATTAATAAACTTTTAATAAATTTTTGTCAAATAGTTAATAAATTATTTGACAAATTGTAATGAATTTTTTGACAATTTATTGTTAAACTTTTAATTAATAAATTTTTGATTGCTGAATTTTTGAATTGTCAAATTTTTGATTGCTAAATTTTTGATTATCACTTTATTTTCAAAATAGTAATATGCTGAGTGGCAACAATTGAAAAGAATTCAGCAATATTTTTATTAATAAATTTAATCAAATTTGGCAATAATTTAGTTGCTGAATAACATAATTTTAACTAGTATTACTAGAAATCTTTTCTAATTAAAAAATAACTCTTCTGATCTATTCTTTTTTTTTAATTATCTAAAAAACTTATATATTCATAATCTTAATTATTTTTTATAACTATTTAAAGTACTTATTGCTTACTTGAATTCAGTATTTTACTCAATATTTTTTTTTTCAATATTGATTTTATATTTACTTATATACTGTATTTCAATAACTTATAATAGATCCAGATTCTTATATAATCTTTTAGTTATATTATATAATTTCTAATATCTTTTAATAACCATATCTAGTTAAAGGAATTTTATTAGCAAACATCTTTATTATTCAAAAAGTCTAATTTTTTAACAATTTTTTACTTTGTAATACTAAAAGGGTTTTAATCAATAGTAAGGATTTTTATCAATTATAATATTATTATATAATATCTAAGAAAATGTATTCTCAATTTCAGAGAAGAATAGTAGCTTGCAATTTTTTACTTTTTAGTTTTACAATAAGGAAATAATCTCTTTTATATACTTTGCTTGACTTAGATAATAAGAAGTTAAAAATCTTGATTTAAACAAATAATTATCTTTTTACTATCTAAAAAATTTAATATCTATTTTATTGATCTTATAATTTTTTTGTTTTGATTATACTTTATTTGAAGAAATGAAGAAGTTTGTATCAATAATTTCTTTTTCTTTTATCAATAATATTATCAAAATATATAGATATAATCAATAAAAGCTTATTTATTTTTTGCTATCAATATATTTTGTATTAATCAATTAAATACTAGTGATATTATATTATTAAAAATTTAGAATCAAACTAAAATAGATAAAATTTTTTATAAAAACTATAAAAAAATAATAAATATTTTAAGAGAGTAAGAAACAATATATAATAAGATAGATAATAAACCTTTTTTTACCTAAAAAATCTTTACATATTAGTTTTTATTCTAAAAGCTAACACTTCACTAATTGACTTTTTTACTTTCTGAAATATTCATATTTTTAATAAAAAAATATATATATTTGAGTCTGTTTAAATCATCAAGTTTTTATTCAAAGAAATTTATAAACAAGTAAAGAAAATTGTAATAATTTATAAAAGTAAGCTTTAAGTTAATTTAAAAAAAATATAAAAACTTTATTAACCAAGAAATATAAAAACTTCTTGTAAATATTTTTTTTTATATATTATTAGAGAATCAGTAAAAAAAAAGTTTTTTTTTTTTTAATGTAAAAGATTTATAAAGGTTTTTTGTAATAAAAAGATTATTTTTTAACTTTTGAATTATCTTGCCTCTTTTAGAGCTTCGATTTTTAGAATTTTCAAGTAAATTTACTTACCTCAGTTTAATTCTAAATTTTATGTAATATAATTTATTATTAAAAGTGATTGATTGATATAAAGTACTTTATTTTATAAAAAAGTAAATGAGTTTTTATTGGTTATACTCATATAATCTAATAATATCAATAATAATATTAAAAAAAAGTTTAAAAAAATGTTCATTTTTAATTAAACAAGTTTTTTAGTAAAATAATTATTATATCAAAAGATATTGTAGGAAATAATAATATAATAGTCTGACTTCCCTTTTTATTTAAGTTTCTTGAGTAATAAAAAAGCTTTTTTAAGGAAAAAAATTATAATCTTCTATTTTTTTAAGATATTTTGATTTAATACTTACTTAAATATATCTATAAAGTTATAGGTAATAATAAAAAAGAAAGCTCTTCAATTAATAAAATTTTTGAAAATTTTAAGTTTTTTTTTTTTTTTTATCTATTAATTTAATAATTTATTATTTGTTAAAATAATTTATAATAACAAATTTTTAACAATAATTCTACTAAATAAAGATCTTTTATCAATATACTGTATTAAAAAAATAAAATATTGTTCTACAAATATAGTTTAGAATATTTAGCTTTTATTTGATTTTATTTAATTTAAATTGTTTTATTAAACTTTTTATAATTTTTAAATAATATTATTTTTAACTAATAATATACAAAAATAAATTAATTATTATATAATAATTTATATAATATTATAAATATTTTTTAAAAAAAGCTTAATAAAAATTTATGCAAATAATATAATTGTAGGTTAAAAAATTAAAAAAATAAAATAAAAAACTTTTTCCACCAATTTTTTAACCATACACAAAAAAGATGTTCACAAGAAGTTTTTATACTTTTTTACTAATAAAGTTTTAATACTTTTCTTAAAACAACTTGAAATATGACTTCAAGAGTCATTTCTACCCTTTTCCTTTATTTACAAACCTTTTCACTCAAAAACTTGACTTTTGGTGTTCAAGTAAAGTCAAGTAACACCTTTGATATTAATGCCAAGAAAGTTCTCAAAGGAAGAAGAACTGACTGTGAAGTATCTGAAGACTTATTTAACCTTTGAAGCAAGAGGTTTATAGAGGTTTTCTGTAGTAAAAAAGCTTATTTTTTCTCCTTTTGACTGTTTTGATCCTTTTAGAGCTATCACTTTTATAGTTTTCTAGAGAATTTTACCTACTTCAGTTTGACCCTAAATTTTGGATAGCACAAGTCCTCACCAAAGATGATTGATTGACATAAAACACATTAGTTATTGGAATATAAATAAGCTACTATGGTTATATTCATATATTTCGATAATATTATTGATGATTGAAAAAAAATTTCCAGAAATGTTTACTTTCCCAAAGCTCAAGTTCCTTAATAAAAATTTCTATGACACCAAAAGATCAAGTGATAGGTAATATGAATTATAAACTTTTATCTCTTATCTAAGTTCCTCAAGTGGTAACAAAGCTTTAATGGAAAAAGGTTGAGATCTAAATGTTTTTCTTGAGATATTTCAATTTAATACTTACTTAAATAAAGGATCAGTTGAATTGACTCATCTGATACCACAGGTGATGAAAAAAAAGATTTCTTCTAAGATTCAAGTAAAGTAAAAAGATTATCCCAATTAGGCAGATCCCTTTTGAGAAGAGATTATTTTTATTTTTTGATTATTTAATAGACTTTGAATTGTCCCTTTTCTCCAATTGTTTTCCTCTTTCCCCTTTTTTAACTTAGAAATTCATTGATTTTTAGGCATCAATAGTGATAAACTGTTGGCAATGATCCTGATAAATAGAGATTAATACTATCTATCAAGAAGTATAATATTGTTTTCAAAATCTGATTTAGAGTATTTATGTATAAAGATGAGTTGATCACTTTGTGAAAATCTGTAAACTATTGTAGATTTATTTTTATTTCTTAATAAAAACAAGCCATTATAGTATAATTATGGATTAAAAAAAAAAATAATAAATAACCTAAGGGAAATAAATATATGAATAATATAGCTTATAAGAGAAATATAAAAAAAAAAGTCAAGATATAATCAACTTTTTTATAGAATTAATTGAAAGAGGCTTATTAATAAAAGTAAGAAAGCTAAAATATAAATTAAAATCATGATTAGAAAATAAATAGTTCATTTTTTAAAAAGATCTTGATCACTTTAGAAAAGAAATATGGAACAAAAAGATATGAGAATATAATAAAATAAAAAAAGGTTTAAAAATTTTTACAAAAAAATAAAATAAAAAAATTCACAAAGTTTTATATAATAAGAAGAGAAATAATAGAAGAAGAATGTTTAAGGAAGATTTTATCAAGATAATAATAATAGTGATAAAAAAAAAAAATAAAATGCTTGAGATTCTAAGTTCAATCAAAACTTTAGATAGTAATTTGCAGTAAAGAACTATGGACAATAATGTCAATAGTAAGAGGATATTAATTCAAATTATAAATGAAGTAATGAATTATTTTCAAAGTTGTACTTAAAACTTGGAAATGAATTAAAATAAGTGAGTTGGTTGGCAATTTAACTTTAGTGATACTGTAATCTATATAACCTACATTATGTTTAATAAAGTATACTTAACTAATCTAACAAAAGGTTAGTAAAAAAAAAAAAAGAAAAGAAAGAAAGAAAGATTAAGAATTAATAATCTTTTATTAATATTCAATTTAATAATATTTTATATAAAAATTTTTTTATTTTTGATTTTAATATTTAAAAAAGTTTTGATTTTATTAAAATTTACATATTTGTCAAATTTTAGTTATATGTTATAGTTATGATTTAAAAGAATCACAATTAAATATTTACAAAAAATTTTGTCAATTAAATAAATTGATCAAAATTATTATAAATAGAAATTATATATTTATATTTAATTGAGTTACTGTAAATTTGGCACTTTTCAGGTTAATATTCGCTTCATTTTCCGATCCCAAAAGAATCTAAATTTATTCAAGTTTCCATTATGTGGCAAATAAAATGCAAACAATGAAAGTATTTGGTTATTATCAAATAAATATAATTTGAAATAAAATTTTTTGCTATCTATAAAATCATGGGACATTGATTGAAATACTTTGTAGAAAATAACAAATAACTAGTACAAGGAAAAATAAAAATACCAATTTTTACTATTATTATTATTATTTCGATAAAAAAAAGAAAAAAATTTTTTTAAATAACCGCGTGCGTGTTAAATCCCTATGAGTACAACAATTATTTCTCAGCTTTTGTTTGGAATTTTGAGAAATCGATCTTGTCAACGCCATAACCAATAGTGGATTGCCATTGCTTGGCCTTTTCAAAGCCATTCGAGTACGTCATGAAATCTAATCTCGCCTGGTCTATTTCTTCTCTTGTGTTCATGACGAATGGTCCGTAACTTACAACAGGTTCCTAAATGATCAAAGTTAATTGTGTGAAAGCTGCTTAGGAAATTTTGGTCAAGAGTGGGCAGGAACTTACCCCTAAAGGTTTTCCAGCAAACAACATAAATCGAACGTCTTCTTCCTTGGCTTCCACATTGATTTGGTTTCCGCCGTTGCAATCCAAAAACAAAGCGTGATCTTCTTCTCCTTTAAATGAGTTCCCACCAAAGTAACCAGTTCCTTTCCAGACATAAAGAAAACCTTGAAAATCTTTGGGAATATCTTGAACGACTTTCTTTCCTTTGGACAGTTTAAAATCCATCATCATTGTTGGAGTTCGCGTAAATATGTTACTGGTGACGCCATGACTTGTTCCTGCAATTACTTTTACCTCGACTCCAGGTTCCGGGGTTGCTACAGGGATTTCAGAGGATTTAAGGTCTTGAAATGAGGGAGGGATCATTTTTTCTTTGGAGGAGAGGTTGATCCAAAGTTGGAATCCTTTTATTTTGGTGACCGGCATCTCCGCATGAACAATACCACGACCCGCTGTCATCCATTGTACATCACTGTTAAAGCGCGTACAGCAAGTAGATTGGAGTCAGTATGGGGGAAATGAATTAAATATTATGTTAAGATGAAAGTCGTTACGCACCCGGGACCACTCAATCCTTTATTACCCTCAAAGTCTTCATGCGCGCTCGTACCTAAGAATTGGTCGCGGGTTAAATGATTGCTTCATTTGTGAACAAAAGTTGTTGGTAGATCGAATAGTTCATACCCTCCATCAGGTAGGAGACGGTTTCAAACCCTCTATGTGGGTGATCAGGGAAACCGGCAGGAGGAGAAACTTCGAAGATGTCGCACATTAAAAATGGATCGATCGCATTTTTCGCATTTATGCACCTTCTCACTGTTGCGCCATTACCCTCGGGTTGCGACTAGAAGTAAAAGGCCGATCAATGTTAGAAATTGCCATGATACAATCAATCATCCGAATTCATCAAAAAATTTTGAATACCTTTGCTAAAAAGGACTTTACAATGTTCCTTGCTAGAGGCATGTCTTTTAAAATTCTTTTACTTTTGCAGGATGAATCGAATTTCACGTTCTTTTTATATAATAGATTTTTTTTAAACAATTACTGTACAAATGAGCGACGTGCGTCACGTGCTATCAAATTTGTAAGCTTTGACAAATTAAGTCTGACTAATTTATCGAATATTTCATCGACTAGTTGAAAGCAAGTTAAACTCCCGTGCAAAACCTTACGTTGACTTACAAATCCGAAAAATATATAGATAAAATAAATAGAAATAGGCCCTCGTGATTTCGACACAACTCTTGGCACCTTAATTACCATAACAAAACGTTTCCGTTAGAGCAAACCTCTTGATTCGAAAGTGTCACGCACGCATGCAACTTATTGCATCGTGTGCACGCACGAATACGTACACCTAAAAAACCAGAATTCTAATAATAAAAAAAAAATTAATACATTCTGTACTTACGTGCGTACACGGGCATATTGATATTATTCTTATATTGTGCACATAACGTACAGTACGTTTAGTCGTAAATACTCTTTGTTTAGCGCATGATGATAATTAAATTGAGCATGCACAAGTGAGCAGTCAAGCTTGTTACTTTATAAGATTAGATGTTCATTAACGTAACGTGAGTGTGAGTACGGTGTGTACAAAGTGTACAATATATTCGCTATTCGCTCTCTTATCACCTTGCATCGATCTTTCGTTACGTTAGTATACGAAGTTCTCTTTCGTCGCATCCGACTCTGCAGAACACACATTCATCCGGGCGTTATGGTCATTATTCCGTGATTGTACAACTGACTTTTTACCTCCTTTAATCCTTTCTTGGCAGGAACGTATTATCCTCCAAAAAAAGAATTTCATTATTTGTCATTGTTATATGAGGTGCAAAGATTATTTCTTAACTTTTGTTTTCGCAATTCGGAAAACCTTTCCCTTTTCCCATTTTCCTCATTATCACAAGCTTACCTTCTTTTTTTTCTTACTCACCGATTTCTAAATTTTATTGTTTTACCATGAGCTTCACCAACTGCCCTAAACACCTTTATCACTCCTATCATCTGATCGTTGAGAATTTTATAATTTATACTGTTCTAAAGATAAACGACGCATTCTATTAATATACACACGGCGGTAACGAATTCTTAATAAAGTAGCATTATTTAAATTAGCACTGTACTGTACACATGCGTAGAAAAAATGTACAAATACAGTACGTAAAATGCAAAGTGCTTATATGCCACAAGATTTCTCTTTTTATACACATTTGTTCATGCGATCGTAACATTGTACCCAGTCGTTCAAAGCAACTGTTCGCATCACATTAATCTTTGTACTGCTATCACCTCCACTCTAACCCTTATTTCCTTTGCATAGGTAAAATAAAGTGCCTGTTTTTCTTTTACGTATTCGTTCCTTTATTTACAACGCAAAATTTAATTAGCGTAGATTTCTCCTTGAGGAAAACTCACTTACGCAATATATGCATCATCACAATCACCTTTCTTACAAACTATTTGCCTAACATTATTCTCGCTTTTTTCCCTCACATTTCAGCTTCATCGGAGGTTAAGAGTAACCTATACACACTATTGGCTGTTGTAATTATCTGAGTTTTCAGCATCTCGAAGTTGAACTAGCGACCTCCTTGGAGATACAAAGTATCATAAACACGCACACACCGTCGTCGCAACGCACCCTCCCACGGAGACATATCTCCGAAATTGAAAATTTTGGTCCCGAGGAATTTCCTTGATGGCTCAGTGGTAGTAGTCATTCTAGAACTTGGATAAAAAGGACTTTTTTCATTGAACATTGAACCGACTCGTGAATTTGAATTTAGTATAACTTTGAGAACCGGCGAATCTCCCCAAGACATCTCTTTTTGTACGGAATGGGTTCAACGGGACCTTGTTGGATGTATGGATATTTTTTCATAATAATCATATTGTCGGCTTGCGTCGATGGAGACCCGAATGTTTCAAGATAGTATGTATGGTATTTAGGATTTTTCACTAAAAAATTTTTTTTCTTTCGAAAATGAAAACAACAACAACAACAACAAAAAAAAAAAATTCATGAGACAGCGGCGAGAAAAATTTTCCATTATTCTATCTGACACCAACTTTTCTTTATATTTACAAATAGCGGGCACGGAGCCGTGTTGATAGATAACAAGTGCGTTCGATTCGAATTGATGTGATTCAAACGTCACCCTTGCAATTTCTTATTAATACCCCCTTTGCATGAAAATCAGATTGTACGTGTACGGCGGAATGTCCCCTGTTAATGGTTTAGCTTTAAACGAACTCCTCATACTCGATATGACCCAACAATTCAATCTCACCGCTCCACCGTGGTCCATCGGCCCACAGACAGGTCCCCACCTTTTCAAGTTCGGAGCCTCCGTAGGAGGTCTCCAAAATGAATCCATGGTTCTCTTCGGCGGTGAAACAAACGACACCGTCGGCACCCTGTTATACTATGACACCGTCAGCAAGCTATTCTTGGAATCTAACGCAACCGTTCAACCGGAACGTCGTTATGATACTGCCGTCGCACAAAAGATTTCAGACGGTCAGATGTTCGCCTATGGGGGCATTGACTCAGCGGGAATTTCGTCGGGAACACCATTGACGGTGGTAGACACTGTGCATGACAATGTTACAACGCTCCTATTGCCAGATCAGCCTTCGGGAAGATCAGGTCATTCGGCCACTCTGGTGGGTGAAGACATTTATCTTATTGGTGGAATGACATCCGGTTCTTTGGTGCCAATGACGAATATTTCTGTTTACAATACGGCAATTGATGTATGGACACATCTGGTATGTATTGGCTGAAACGTGATTATTTTTAGGTTCAAACAAAATTACTATCTTATTATTATTCCTCCCAGAAAGCAGCCGACATAAATGTGCCGAATAACCGTCATTTACATCGGGCAATCGGAAGCAAGTGTCTACGCTTATTTATTCATTTATTTTTATTTTATTTTATTTTTTGTTTTCATGAGCATTTGCCATAAACTTATACGTTGCATTTCATTATCTGAACCAGCTCTCGATGGCAAAATTATAATATTTGGTGGTACAACCTCCGATTATTCTGTATCGTATAATGACGTGGCCATACTAGATACCACCACCACGCCACCAACATGGAACACACCACCCGTTAATGGCACTCCTCCACCACCGATGTATGATCATACTTTTACCATGGTAGGAACTCAAGCAATTGTCACCTATGGTATGTTGACTTGACGTTTAGTGAGAGAGGATTGGCGAATTTTGAAGATATGGGTAATCTTCACGAATTACGCGCGCATTCACCTCCACGTATTCTTTTTTTCTTTTCTTTTTTCTTTTTCATTGATCATACTAACATACGCATGTGTATCTATCCATTCATTTGTCAGGTTATGTGGTATGTTATAATGTTTGAATATCGCAGTAATCTTACCCTACATATTTACCTCCTGATAGGTAATAATTTTACACAATTTCTAATGAATAATAGCAAGCCTCTCTTGGCCAAAATATTTATGTCCTCGACACGAACAACTTGTCGTCGTTAGCATGGAAAAGTCAATATGTACCAAACAATCTAGGATTAACGAGCACCAATCCACTGAAAGTTCCCGGCGCGTCCTCTTCCTCATGGAATGTCGGGGCGATTGTTGGAATTGTTTGTGGTATTGTCGGGCTATTAATTATATCCATTATAATTCTGGTGATTTGTTTGAAAAGGAGAAAAGATGATAGATTTGAAGAAGACCAACCATCTCCAACCGATGCCACGTTAATTGGCTCGCATCCTCGTGAGAAATCACAACTTGGGAATGGGAGTGAAAGCGATCAGGAGGCTCCATTAAACTATGACCCATCCTCGATACCATATGGACACCCGCCAAATAGAGGGAGCACCGGATCTGACGTCCGGCCGTTTGCACCAGATGATCGTGAGTCGTATAATTCGTCGCCAGGTAACTCTAAGTCGGCAGGTAGCGGCGAGGGATCGAACACGACGGTGGTCGATAATAAACGTGGCGTGTGGCCATTTAGCGGAATATCTACAACCACAATATTTGGTGGGAAACAACAAAATTCTGACGAAAATTATGCTTCGATCTCCAGAGCTCGAACTCCATCCGTGACTGGTGGTTCTTCGTCAACAGGCAGTGGACTTGTTAACATGTTTAATAGGCCAACCTCACCCTCATTTAAATATGAACAATCGAACAATAGTGACACAAGTCAGCCATATGTTGAGAAAATGATCTCGTTAGCACCATCGCGTGTCAACACACCATCACCACCACCACCATCATCATCACCGACATCAGCGTCCGGCTACAATTATAATACTTATGAACAACTGGCGGCAACTATGTCGCTCAACGAACCTCACAACATTACATCACCATCCACGCCACCACCTTTGGTAGATACGGATCAGCCGTTCACCAGGAACACGCCAACACCCACATCCGTGTTATCGCCCTCAAATTTTGTACCGCTAATACCAAGACCATTGTCAATAGCCACATCATTCGAGCCAGACTCAATACCACCGAGCCATGAGAATTCGCCTGAAGATCAACAACTCTACTCTGTTCAACCGTCGTCTCGAGACACCACAATACCATTAACACAACCC
>CAJVPT010006484.1:0-10989 GCA_910592055.1 Acaulospora colombiana
GGGCTAGTGCTGAAAGAAATTTCAAATATGTAGAAGTTGTCTATAAGATTTGTAATCCATTGATTCATGAACTCATTGCCATGATCTTTATTAGTGATATACCTGTACATTCATATAAGGCAACTGCCTTGGCTCAGCCGCTTACATTACTCTTTGTATACAGATAGACATTGTATATACTAACAAGTACTCATACATCTACTTATATTATTAACCTATATACATAAGTAGCTTCTATATATTTACTAACTATATATAAGCACTACCTTATCGGAAGACCATGCGATTCCTTCTTAATTTTTCCCAGACCATTTTTATTAAGAATAGTCTGGTTATCAGGCTATTGAATTTTCTTTATCCTAGATTCGGATTTTGATCCTTCGGAGTGGTCCATGGATTTCTCTTTTCACCAAGGCCTCCCGATTGTTAAGTCTATGGGTCAAAACATAGACATATGCTTGAAGTCTTGAAATCAGATAAGATCTTCAATCAGTCCTTCCTCAGCGGCATGCAACCGGTTTAGGGATCTACTCTTCTTGTTACCAGCAGGTGATAACAGGGTCCTATCAGGGATAATCCTACTCGATTTCAGATAGTGACCTGATCACAATCTTTGTATAGACCATCCTGTGTTACGGAGATCTTGATTTTCGGCGAGAACCAATGAAAACTATCAATCCTCTTGATCTGCACTAGCTATACTCAGAAACATCGGTTATATATGGTTAGGCCAATAGATAATTTGCCAGATTCTACCTGCTTTTATAATCTGGGAAATCATATTAGCCCCCTGAAGGTTTTGAACCTGTATCTTGTGATCTGACCTACGGAGTGCTAACCACTGCACTACAGATTCATAGGTCTGTATAAATAAATATAATAAAAATATATAAAAAATATACTATATATATAATCTAAGTAATTCTTTTGAAAGATTATATATATATAATTAATAAAAATATAATAAACAATCTAATAAAAATAATTATAATAAAATACAATATTAAAAAATTATTATTTTTTTTTTTTGACGAGCTCATGCCTAACTTTATTGGTTTCCAAATTACATATATACAGTGCACAAAGCATGAGTACAGGAATGTATATTCAGGGACTATAAAGATAATGATAAGCTAAAGCTATACTAAAGCTACCTCAAGGCTATTGCTCTTTCTTTTACAAAAGAAAAATCAGCATTCCTAGAGCATGCTGGTGTCTGAAAATAATAAAAAGAAGAAGAAAATTGGATAGTCATGTGCCATTTGGAGCGGGTATCGGTTTTGTTTCTTGGCCTATATCTGACTTGTCTTGAATTCCCCTATAAGAAGGTCTGGGGAAAAGTACTTTTACTAAGTCTTTTATGGAGATAAGTTGGAGGCCATTGATGAGACTTTACAGTTTTAAGGCTTATGGAGAGGAAGTAATCAGGAAGGCCTAGATGGTATATTGGTGTCCGCATGAGTGACTTGAGAGTCTTCCAGTATATCATTAATTAAACCCATTCCTATCTAAATATGGGAATACTTACCTATCTGTGCTTCTTATTTCAGATTTAATTCCTTATAGAAAGGACAGCACCTAGCCTCGTGATAGACATACTCTGCTGGTGGCTGTTGGTATTAATGATCAATGAGAATCTCCCAGATTATCCGGCCGGCTCACATGTCACTGCTGACATTTTCGGACTCAAGTTTCGATTGGTGAAGTGGCATTAACCTTCTAGTCTTCCAGCTTAGGATTTTTTGAAGATAGAACAAAAACTTCCTGGGTTGCTTTGTGCACGAGCTTTACCACTGAGTATTCTTGATGGCTTCTTGCTTTCTCTGGTTTAGACTTTTCTAAGCAGTAGAGATTGGGAACCTACCTGACATGCAATCAGGAAGTAGGTGGCTCTGACTTGAAAAAGGTCAATTGAGCATCTTGTGACCTTTACCATAGTTGGACGGACCCTTTTATTGTATTCAATGATGTATCGGTATTATGTCCTGTATCTACCTACACCTACAGATGTGACTTATAGTAGATCCCAGGTTCTTATGGAGCTGAGGAAATGCATTCAGACACGTGAGGTAGTCAATAGGAGCTTGTTTATCAATCTTGTCCAACGTGTTTTGCGTCAACCAATCAGAGTTGGCGAGATCCGTGCTATCTGAAATTTCAGGGTCAAGCTGGGGTAGGCAAAATTCCCAGAAAGTCGTGAAAAAGGTAGCTCTGAGAGGTCACAGACACCAGTCAAAGGGTGGAAAGTTGAGTCCTTTGGCTGGCTTTTAACCTCTGTTATCTCTACCATAACTAAGAGGAGGAGGGTACTTCACTGTTGGTCTTTTTCCCTTTAGGAACTTTCTTGCTGTAGGTAGTAAAGGTAGGAGCTGAACTTTGCAGGCCACAAGAGTTCAATTTGTTCAAAAGAGATTGTAAACAGGAGGAGAGGGATGGTGAGAAAGTTTAAAGAGAACTCTTTAGGTTGGTTTAAGAAAAGTAATAAGACTTTATTAGCATAGAAGTATTAAAACTTCTTGCGAACATCTTTTTTGTGTGTGGTCAGAGGATCAGCGAAAAGAGTTGATTAAAAAAATTATATACAATATATAATATTTTTTATTACTTATTAATATTAAACATAATTATTAATATAAATTTATTGATATTTGTTTATATACTATTAATAATTTAGAACTTGTATCACCTTGAAAATTCAGGATTATTATTATTTTTTCCTTCTATTAGATTAGTTATGTATACTTTATTAAATATTTATAAGCTGTATATATAATATATGATGTTAAAATTAATTTTTTATCTAATTCACTTATCTTGATTATTTTACCTTTCTAAGTACAACTTTAGGAGTAATTTATCACTTCATTAGGAGTTTAGGTAAACACCCTTTTAACTTCTAACATTATTGTTTGCAGATCACTATTGCAGATGAAAATTTAGGATTAGAAATTAGATTATATGATTTGAAATATTATATATTTTTAGTAAATTATTAGTATTTCATAATTAGAAGTTAAATTCTTAATTATCTTAAAATTCTACTTAATAATATTTTTTGAACTTTAAGAAAAGATAGTTATATTATCAAAATATCCATAACTTCTTAGAACTGTTTTAATAATTGTCTTTAACTTTTAGTAAAAAGTTATACTTTTATTAAATAATTTAGATAAACTTGTTATATTAAAACTTTTTTTTTATGGTTTTATAGAAAATTTGATATATTTCAGTTTGATTTTGAATTTTAGATAGAATAAATTTTTATTAAATGTAATTGGATAATATAAAACATATTAGCTTATAGAATATAAACAAGCTTCTATTGACTATACTTATTTATTCTAATTATATTAATAATAATTAGAAAGAAAATTTCAGTGATTGTTTTTTTTTCAAAGTTTCAAGTTTTCAAAGAAAATATTTAAAATATAAAAAAGACAAAAGATAGATAATATTAATTGTGAAACTTTATTCTTTTTAAGTTCTTCAGATAAAAAAAAAAGTTTTTCTAACTAAAAACTAAGATATTTGAGTTATTTTTTAGTTATTTCAATCTGATACTTGCTTAAATGATGAACTTAGTTGAGTTGACTTATTTGATATTACAAGTAATAATAAAAAAATTTCTTTCAAGATTTAAGTAAAAATAAAAAAATATTTCAATTAATTAAATTCCTTTTGAAAGAAAGTTATTTAATTAATAAACTTTTTTGAAGATGCTTAAATTATATCTTTTTTTCTTTTTTTTTATTAATTTAGCAATTCATAATTTTGAAGCTATCTATAATAACAAACTTTTAAAGATAAATTTAGAGAATAGGGATTTATATCAATTATTTAAGGATGTAAAATATTATTTTCTCAACTTAGCTTAAAATACTTTAGTATAATAACAAGTGAATTGTTATATAAAAAATTTGTAATGTTATAATAAATATTAAACTATGTAACACAAAAAAAACTCTTTCTTGTAAATTCCTGACCACCACTTTCAAAGAAGCGTTCCCCCTAAACTCTATGTTTTGGGAGTAATAAAACTTCATAACTCTTCTTAAAAACACCTGCTTCGGTTAGCAGTAGTTATATTCTACTCTTCTTGTTTACCTTTCCTCTTCAAAAATCCTCTACCTAAGAAGTTAATGGCAAGACAGCTTTTCTAGAAAGAAGAAATCAGACGAAAAAATACTTCCCTTCCTTCCCTATAGAGGTTTCAAAGTCTAGAAAGAAGTGTGGGCCAATAACTCCATGCCAGCTTGAGAAACTAACATCAATATCACAGGCAAAAACAGCTTCTCTCCTAGCATGCAGTAGTTTTTCTTGGTATTTTGGGGAATTTTGCCTACCCCAGCTTGACTCTAAATTTTTTGTTACACCAGATTTTGGACAGATTGATTGGTTGAAGCTTGGGATTGGTTGCTTCATAGTTAGCAAAAAAGTAAACAAGGATACATGTGACATGAGACGTGAATGCATTTTCTAAGCTCCATAAGAACCTTAGGTCCATCATAAGTTATTGACTAGATGCGGATGGATAAACATCACATGGACTGTGATTTTCTCTCCCTCATTAACCTTGAAAGTGTCAAGACTATGGATTAAGTACCTTCAGAAGCAAAGTTGAGTGGACGGGTAGTTGTTGGGTGTCCCTTCATTCCTTCCCCTATTTCATCTTCTTGTAAATATTTTTAATTGCCCCTTATTTTTCTTTTTCTTTTCCTTTACCCCTATTTTTTCACACTGACTGATTCTTGACCAGTACAAGTAACCCTTAGACCAGATGGTGTTAAGTAGCTTGGGCAAGTTCTGAAAAGTTAGCCCCTTTAACAGATGACAACAAGCCGATCGGTGGATTAAATCCTAGATAATATCAAACCAATAGTAGTGGGCAACCAGCAATGCACCTTCGAGTATATCTGGTCAATCCCCTCTTTGTTATTAGAAAAGAGTATTTATACTAGGCAGTCATGTATTTTTCTTATCCTGGTTAGGTTAGACTTAGATCGAGTATTATAAATACCCTTTGTACTATTTTCTCTCTAATGATCTATAAATCCTTAGATAGTACAGGGAAATATTCATCCCGATTGTCCCTAAATATGATCTTCTATTAATAAAGTGACTGAAGAGGTGCAGAATGAGCCAGTGTTAAAAAAAAAATTTTTTTAAATTAAACTATGTAACATAATTATATATTAAAAATATATATTATAATATTAAAATTATAATTATAAATAAAAAAAATTATTTATATTTAATTTAATTTCAATATAATTTATTTAAAAACAATTTTTTATTTTATTTATAGTTCAAATAAATATTTTTATAATTATAAATGCTATTATCTATAAGTTGATACTATAATATTATAATCTTTATAATAATTATTTTATTTATACTATTTTTTTTAACTTGCAATTATATCAAAATAGCTTGTCTTTATTAAAATACTTGAAAAAATATTAAAATAATCTGTAGATCTTCTTATATAATGATCAATGTATTTTTGTATATTATTAGTTAAAGGATTATATTACTTAACAAATATAAGATGTTTGTTAAAAAAAAACTTTTTCTCACTCATATTAAATTTCTAAAAATTTTCTTTTATAATAACAACCTAAAACATTAAAGAAAGAACAAGCGCTTACAATAAGCTTCTTTAACAAACATGTCAAGAAGGTCAATCAGGACAAAAGATCTATCAATTAATTACATAGGTAAAAGAATCATCACAGGCAGTGACAAGGTCTCCAAACCACTTTTAAAAACCAAACCAGTGAGCAAGTACAACCCTCTAACTGGCATGAAAAAGTACTATACATCAACCAGAAGGAAAAAAACTATAGAGAAAATCAAAGAGAATCAAGTCAATATACAATATCAAGAAATCATGAAACTAGAAAGTGTAAAGCTAGTCAATAAAGATAACCAAGAGATAGAAATGACAGAAACTTTGGAAACAGCAGGAGAGATAATCAATGAAACAAAACTAGCCTCTCACATGATAGTAACCTCAACAACAACAATGTCAAGAGAAGGGAAGGAAAGTTCTAAAGACTGCAACAACATTATCAACAACAACTTCAGCTATGATAGTAATCCAAAACAAGCACTGAAAACAATAGAACAAGTAAACTCTCAAAGAGAATATGACATATTCTGCTCAAGCCAGGTATACATCGACCTGAAAGAAGTGCCAGGTTCTTTAGCTAAAGAAAAGATTAATCACATCTGTAATATCTTAAGGCATTTGGTAATCCTAAAACATATATGCACAGAGTTATTCATCAGTATATCAACAATCACAGCTATTTTTAGTAACTATCACAAGATCATAATGGCGTGTGAAATAGAGGTCACTAGCAATGAAAAGGCCAAATTTAGGCTTGCATCACAGATCAGTATCCAAGAAAGCAAAACTCAATCTATCAGGATCTGGGACATTCCCATCCAATACAAAAAAAAAACAAATTATCAGCTTGTTTAAAGACAAGACAGTAATCAAATATATCATACTACAAACAGTAGGTGCTATCCAATCTGAAACCATACAGTTCAGCTCAATGAAAGCTTTTGAAAAATATGGCCAGGTATGGGCCCTTTACAAGGACAACTTCTGTATACATGTTTACTCCATAGTCAAAATCTGCATAACAAAGGAGAAGAGAAATCAGTACAGTGTTACTTTTGCTAATTTAATACAGGAGACTATAACAAGAGATTTGTAAACAATTATTAACTAGATACATATTTAAGATTATTACCTTCCCCTTAACTATTTCAACCAGAACAAACAGTTTGCTATCCTGTATTACAGAAATATCCAATAATTAAACAAAATAAGAAACACCACACCTCGATTGGAAAACATGAAATTGGTATGGGTAATAAGAATGATGAAACTTTGTTTTGACTATAAAGCTCAAGAGCACGATATTAGCACCTGTACCATAGAGAAAAAAGAATTGACAAGAAAAGAAAAAACCAATAGATTAGGTCAGCCATGACTCCCACCTTAACAACAAAGAGAATCCCCTAACAAGACAGAATAATGAATCCAATATGGCAAACTTTATAAGCATAAGTAGAACATATGCCAGTATTGCAAGAGGATCTTTTCTCAACTCATACAAACAAAAATGATACTAAAAACCCTTAGACAGCTTTAAGCAGATATGAATACAATTAAATATAAGATCCACATGCTGGATAGAAGGATAATAGCATTTAGACAGATCCTACTATCAAATCAAAAAGACTGGTTATCACAGATCCTTCCTTAAGTAACAATCCACTTTCAACAATGTCAAGCTTCAGAACTCTATTACTGAAAGGGATGGATATCAGATAACAATAGGAGATGTTAAACAGGAGAATCAGTCAAATGAAGTCCACAATAGATTTCACCATGAGAGAAATAATGGACTGCCTGGAATCATCTATCAAAGAATCAAATATAACAAAACTAATCTCCCAGTTTTTGCACAATAACTATGATTAGTAGCCATATAGAGAATAGTACTTGCAACAGGCAAAAAGCCAAAAAGAAAAAGTCAAACAAAGAATAAAACTGATGGAAAATAGAAACAATTAAAGTCAGAGGAATCAACAATGAAACAGATAGACTAGTATTACTAGAATTTTGCCAAGAAACTCAAATTGGTATTTTAGGAATAACAGAAACCTAGCTGATAGAAAATCAAAAATGACAAGATATAGAGGACAGATATCAAATATGGACAACAAAATCAACAAGTCAAATATATGTAACAGAAGTAGCTATAGCAATAAAAAAGAAGTAGTTTACATATGTTTATAATATTAAAAAATACAATAATCATAGTCTGCTACTAGATATGACCTTCAGAGAAAAAATCCAGTATAGAATAATAACTATATACAATTCAGCAAATTAAATGAAAAAACATAACAGAGCTAAACTACAGCAATGGTACAAAGAAAAAATTAGTGAGGTGAAGGGAAAAATATATTCATAATAGTAATGGGGAATCTCAATATAGTAACAAATATAAACCTGAACCACACAGTTGAAAAGACAAGAGGAACCAATCCATAACACATAATCAATACACTAATAACCTTTAACCTCATAGACATATACTGAAATATTCACTTGATAATAAGAAGTTTTACATACAGCAGATTAAACTCAGAATATAGGAGCATATTAAATTATATCTGGACATCAAGACCTCTGTTTCACTTTATCATCAACATATACCATACAGCAATAGAAACAGTAATTAGAAGTGATCACAAGGTGGTAATGCTATATCTCAATACATCACACATGTTATGGTCCAAATTAGTAAATAGGAACAATAATAGGTAAAATAAAATTGACTATGTCAACTTCAATTCAAACAGTGAACCAAATTCATAAGAAGAATAAATGAGAGTATGAAGGAATTCTTAAGAAAAACTTAAGGTCAATAGAAGAAATATGGCAGCACTTCAAGAAAGCAATAACTACAGCAGCAAGAATAATTCTTAGAAAAAGAAAAAATAGGAAAAATACCAATACTATTCACAAATCCAAATGCAAAAAACTGATATAGAGGCAACTCAAATTAAACAGAATATACAGATACTGTTAAGCATGGCTTGTAGAGCTAGGTGCCAAATCAGAAACAGAAAAAGCACTTATTGAGAAAGAAATCAATAAGATTAAAATACTGACCTCACTTTTAACAATACTACCCCTCTTCCAGAAGTATATAATATAAAACAGAAAAGCATTACATGAATAGTTACTAGAAGTCAAGGAGATTTGTGAAGCAGAAAATATAATCACAAAGGTCAAAGTAGAACAAGCAATGGGAAAATTAATTTAGAAACAGGTAGAAAAAAGATACAATATCTGGAAGAACAGTTAAGAAAAATAATTAGCAATATACTAAATAGACAATCAAGGGTGATCAATATATAGAGATTAATTGAAAGAATATAAGAGGATGAGGTAGAAATAATAACAGATTCAAAAGCAATCAAAGGCAAGATCAAGGAACACTTTCAATAATGAACCAGACTGAGACAAATGAAGAGTTTCCATACTGGTGGCAATAGTATAAATCCAAGCAAGACATCAAGAAGTATTGGTTTGATTAAATACTATAAAAAATTGACACACCAGAAATAAGCAATACCATCAAAAAGAAAAAGAAGTCCAGTACATCAGGCCTATCAGAAATATCTTATATGTTACTTAAAATCTAGGAAAAGAGTAACTGGAGTTGCTAAAAGTACTCTTTAATATGATCCTTACCACAGGAAATATCCCACAGAATTAGAGAAAAAAAAATATATACTCAATTCACAAACCCAAAGACTAGTTAGGTAATATCAACATAACATGACCCATTACTTTCTTAAAGACAACTAGGAAGGTATTTATGAGTATCCTAATAGACAGAATAGCAGAAGTATATAATAAACATAGGATACTGTATATTAATAACTGGATAGGACTTTTGGAAGAAAGTACTCAAGAATCGATCCATATTCTGAACAATATCATAGAAAAAGCCAGAGAGTTTAAAAAGAAGACCTGGATCTTTAGCCAAAACACCAACAAAGTATTTAACTCTATCAATAGAGATATGATGATCTGAGCCCTCAAAAGAATCCACATATTAAAAAAAATAATAAAAAATTTGAACAATATATTAGCTGATAGGAACAACAAAATAATTATAGCACATGGACTTACCAAAGAATACTTCATGCATGATGAAATTGATTAAAATGATACCATTTCTCCACTGCTATAAAGAATCTTCTATGATTCACTGCTACAAGAAATTGAAAATAAATATATAGGCTACACTATAGAAGTAGAAGTACTTCTAGATCTTACATCACTGAACTGGAAGGAAATGGCAAATATATAAGTTAAAAAGGTACATATCATAGCAATTACCTATATAGATAATATTATATGATTTGCAAACAGCCAAACTAGCATACAAGCCATTATAAATAAAATAACAGAATTCTTAAAAATTAATGACATATAAGTTAACAAAGAGAAATCCTTGCTGGTTTGTTTTAATATAAGTAAAGAATACTGAAAGAAAGGGATCACAATAAATAGAATATGGGTAATACCACTATAGAGTAAGGAAGCAACAAGAATTCTAAGAGTATGGATTTTAGAAGATGAAAGGAAAACATATCAGAAGAACATTATTAGAGGAAAGATAAAGATAACCATTAAGATCTTGACATGAAAAAAAATTACAAATAAACAAACAAGATACATTATCAACTATGCTCTCTTCTCAGCAATTGAATATTTCTTAAATGACCTGGTTTTATCAGAAGAAGAATACAATAGACTGGGTAGCAAAATTAACAAAGTTTTCAAACATAAAGCAGAACTGATCACAACAACACCAAATTGTATTATTCATTCTAACTTTAATATAAGCTTTTTAACTTATAGGATAGATACAGTAGATTCTCATGTATAGAAAAAACTTACTTTACAGAGTCATAATCTGGAAAGAACAACAACACAAATTAGATTATAGCATCTGCAAAATGAATACTGATTCAACATATCAATTCTAATAAATAAACTACCTTTCTGGATTAAAAGAAGGAAAAACCTAACAAATAAGATACTAAATATGCTGAAATTTTAAGAAATCACATTTGTCCCAACTGAACATATATGGTTTAGAAAACTAGTCAAAAAGGAGCACTAGTCGAAATTATATCATTCGGTAGCTGAATTATTGCTGAATTTGATTAAATTTAATAATAAAAATATTGCCGAATTCTTTTTGATTGCTGCCACTCAGCATATTACATTTCAGCAATAAAGTGGCAATCAAAAATTCGGCAATCAAAAATTTGACAATCAAAAAATCGACAATCAAAAATTCGGCAATCAAAAATTCGGCAATCAAAAATTTGACAATCAAAAAATTTGGCAATTAAAAATTTATTAATTAAAAGTTTAAC